>WTSP01027937.1:0-25813 GCA_025331215.1 Actenoides lindsayi | reverse complement strand
AGGTGTCCCTGCCCATGGCAGGGGGGTTGGAACCGGATGATCTTTAAGGTCCCTTCCAACCCTGACAATTCTATGATTCTATGATTCTATGTTCCCTACAGCAGCACTGCTCTGGCTTCTGATGCTGTTGTTTTGACTCAGAGACCCCTTGTGCAATCAGTTCTGTTACTGGTCCTTGAATCCAAATATTCTCCCTTCCATCAAACAGAACCTTTAATTTGATGAACAGACGGATGTTTCAAACTGTGACCCTTCCCAAGGTGAAGTGCTCAGTGGATGTACTCTGGATTGGGTTTCAGTTTTTCCATGGGCAGACATGTCTATTCCATCAGGAAGGTTAAACAAGAAGATGTTTAAAAATTCACTTAAGTTGAAATGCAGTCCTTACTACAGTAGAAATTCTTCCTCTTAACTACATATTAAAGAGCAAGATGTGGTAGTACTGGAGGATAAATGCTAGCTTGTCTGAGGCAGGATGGGCAGCTTGCAGCTATCCACTGCTGGCTGCAGGTGCAGCCTAAATGGTCTCCAGCCCTTTCCTCGAGCTCACTTGCTATCCATCTGCTCTCTGAAATTGGACTGTACTTTCCTTTAAGCGTGGAGCATCCCTGCCTCCCTCGGCAGCTAAGCTCACTTCCTTTGGAGGAGACAGTGTCGAGGTGCTCAGAGCTGCTCCAGCTGCCCTGGCAGGAGCCTTGTGGGGAAAGGAGGGAGAGCTGTTCCTTCTCTGTCCTTCTGCACATATGGCAGCTAACAGGGCTGCTGGATTCAAATATGGTCAGGTCAAGAGAAAAAGAGAAAGGGAGGACAAAGGATAAAGGCCATATTTCACAGCCGGCCAGGCTTGGTTCCAGTGTTTTTGTCTCTTTTGTCTCTGTCCGTCTCTGCAGGAAAGGCTCTTCATGGCTGAGGGTGATCACACATTGGAACGGACTGCCCAGGGAGGTGGTGGAGTCACCAGCCCTGGATGTGTTTAAAGAAAGGCTGGATGTGGCACTTAGTGCCATGGTCTAGCCAGTGTGGTGGTGTTAGGTCACAGGCTGGACTTGATGAGGTCATGATCTCAGAGATCCTCACTTAATGAGGACCTGATCTCAGAGGCCTTTTCCAGCCTCAGTAATTCTGTGATTCTGATTCTGTGATGCGTTTTGGAAGCGTGGCTCTTCTCTCCCTCAGGGTGAGGAGCAGAGGTCACCTTGGAGGTTGTATTCAGACTTGTGTCTTCTGGCTCCTAAGGATCTTGATAACTGCCTGTAGCTAATTCACATGGTTCTCTCCTCTTCTTCCAGACCAATGTAGCTTATTACAAGTTTGCGGATCGGTTAAATAATAATTTCAACAGATGCAAGAAAAAAAACACCACTAGCGGATTAAGAGAAAGCAGAAAAATCTGCTGAGAAATTAGCTCATTTAATCGGAAATAGTACATTATATGCCCTAGTGAATCCTTTAGAACTAGAGAAATGTGCATGAATAATGTAAATAAGAACAGAATTTTGTACTCATCTTTCCAGGAAAATCAGTTCTGACAGCTTGTTGGATGTGCCTTTTCTGGTGACTTAGAAACTTCTCTTGATTGACTGCTCAGCCAAGCATAAAGGAAGAATAAAACCAGTGTAGGCTCTTACATGTTGTGTTATAAAACGTGACAGTGCCTGGTCCTAACACGATGCGTTATTCTCCTGTGCCAAGCTGAGGCCAGGCCCCTCTGCAGATTTTGTTCCTCAGCTTTGGCTGCGGATGCCGTTCTCTGATTTCTGCTGCGCGACACAGAATCATTAACGTGTCCTGAGCAAGTTTAAATTCCTGTGTGATTGGGAGTAACCAGTAACACAGGATAAGAATAGTAAGTAAAACCTGCAGCCTAAGTGATAAAAACAGCTTGGCTGAAGCACTGGAGCTGGAAGACAGCAGAGCTTGGAGCTGCAAGACTAGGACCTCAGAGTCCACCTCCTCCATATGCATTGATAGTCTCTACACAAGGTGCCATTTAACACCTCATGACACATGAAATGGAGGTTTCTACACCAGTGGAAGGTTTCTTCTGTAAGCTGTCTAGGTCCTGGAAGAAAGGACTGATTCAATAGCGTTTACATAGCAAGCATCACAGCCTGGACTCCCACCTCACCCTGGGCCCCTGGCAGAATCCATGCACAGGCAGCCAGGCCGTGAGGCTGACTGGGTCCAGTGTGGCTTTCTCACATACACTTAGCACCTGTATCACCTCCTTCTCTCTTGACAAGTGCTGCCACGGTGCCCACTGGCAGGTGGGTGGGCCCAGGCCCTACCCTGGGGACCAGAGAGCTCCTCCACGCACCCGTAGCCCAGCACCCTGTGGGACAGGGTCAGCAGTCGTGGTCCTAGGTGTGCTCTGCTCCTCCCCCTTGAAACCCTCTCCCGTACATCAGCAGTACTCTGAGCATAAAGAGCTGTCCCCCTGTGCTCCCAGAGCCCACAGCACAGCCCTGAGCTTGCCACTGGAGAAATCTTGTGGCAGCACAGCCCTGAGCTTGCCACTGGAGAAATCTTGTGGCACTGCCACGTCCTGCTCTTTGGGCACATCAGTTTGTGGGAGCTGAGCCAGCTGCACAGGGGATATACCTGGGACACGGGAAGGAGAACCTGGCTCTGTGTCTGCTCTGTGAGTAAAACATGGCTAGGAAGGCATGGAAAATGTAGGAACTTCCAGTCCTTTCCAGTTCTTTCCCACAGCCTTAGCACGGGTGTGTAGGAAACTAGGAAGTTGAGCAGCTTGCTCTGCTATTTTTCCTCTCCTGTGACCCTGGCAACAGTGAGTTAGTGCAATGCCCATGATATACTCTTATTACCATAGTAACTCAGCCAGGAGCTGATGATTGCACAAGTAGATGCTGAAAGGGAAAGACTGCCCAAGGAAGAAATCAGCTTTCTGCTACCTGGGTGTATCGTCCCTATCTGCACCAGACACTCCTTTGAAGGCAGTGGGATTCCTCTGGCACTCAGTGAGAACAAATTACAGCTTAGGTCTAAGTCTGTGCTTGCAAGGCAATTTTCCCAAAGGATCCAACCATTTTATGTCGAAACGAAAAATAAGCCACCACTTACTAGGAAAGGCTGATTTTCAGCAAGGCTCTGCACTGCCCTCTCCTCATTCTTCCAACTCCTTTTAAAGCAAGGACACGGGGTGCAGCTTGAGCTGTGCCACCCACAAGAACAAAGCCATCCAGGTACCCAGGCCATCAAGAAGACATGTAGCAGGGCAAGGATTTGAAAGCTCATGCCTCAGGCGAATCTGAGTTCATAGCTGATCTCAGGGTCACCCTTCTAAGTGAGTAAGATCAAAGAGGACTACTCCAGGTACATGGAGTTTTGTCCATCTTTTCTTCTTGGTTTTGCCTCTTGGGTAGTAAGTCTTACAACAACATTAAAATTTCTGTTCTTCAAACATTCAAACCTCTTATTCAGGGGCATAACATTTCTGCTCAGTAACCAAGGAGTGAGAGGAACAGAGGAGCAGGATGAGACTATCTTGGCAGCCATGGACAGCAGGACCCTGTGAAGGCAGTGAGCACCCTTTGAACTCCATCCTTCCCACTGGCCCAGGACACCTCCCTTGGTAATACTGTAAAAACCAGCCATCACTGACATTACACCATGGTGGGAGGTAGCAAAGTCCTGCCACCCAGTCCTGCCTAGTTGCATAAAAACATTTCAGGAAGATTTTCATAACCTTTCCACCAAGTGCTGTTAACAGCTCCAAGGGCCAGGCTCAATTATGCAGTTTCCTCTGAAAAAATTTCTGGTCAGCAATAGCTCAAGCCCCTCTCCACCCCTAGCTAGAAACCTGCAAAAGGGAAACCTCTCTCCAGCAAGCTTCTCTTGAGTCCTGAAGCTGCACAGGAAACAAAAATATATATATATTGTGGAGGAGAGGAGAACTGGAGCGTTCATCTGGGAATGCGTAAAACAACTCATGCAGATGAGCTATATACATATTTATGTATATACATGTGCATACATCTGCTTATTTGTGCATATAAATGCTGAGAGATCTCTCCCCTCCCCTGCTGCTGTGGATAACAAACCTTTGTCCTCTTGGGGCACGAGGTGGCAAGGCTGCCTGGGATCCTGTCCCCATTTCCCAGTTCTCACTGTCTTTGGCCCATAAAGGCACCTGCTAATACTAACAATCATAAATAACAACCAAAGTGCTCCACTGGGAGACCAGAAGCAACTACAAAAGCTTGCTGCCAGGTCTTCCCAAGCTTTACCAGCAGAGAGCAACAGCTAACCCTGCTCCACGCCCAGCGTTTCAGGACTGGCACTGGAGCTGGGGCCATGCTGGCTCTCGGTGCACACAGCAGGCGTGGGCTACGTAGATGGACAAAAGGGAACTTTTTTGGTGTGTGCTGGCTGCTCACCGAAACCAGAGCCCCACAGCACTGCCATTGTTGGGAAGCTGGAGAGCTGTGCTGGTGCAGAGGCTTCTTTCAGCAGGTTTGTTTGGTGGAACCCACAAAACTTCTCCCAAAACACGGCCTATGCCTGCAACAGGCATGTAATCACGTGTCACACCAATAAGGAAGGTCAGCTTGGCCAGAGTCATGCCTTCCATCATGGTGCTGCCATTGCCATTGGATACTGTAGGGCATATGCTGAAAAATAAGAGAGTAAACGGAAAGAAAGATGGTCCTTTCCTTTGCCCCGTGCCTGAGCTGTGAGGAGGATATTTCAAATTGAAAGGAAAACAAATAAATTAATCATCTGCTGCTTCTGTCACAGGAAACACTAATAGCGTTGTCACAAATGTTTCCACGTATCTCAGTGACAGCTGTGGGGAACTACTAGCATGTGATGTGACCTTCCTTGTCTCACGTCTGTGTTTCTGGGTAGCACACTCGCTGCCTGCGTGCCACAGCTTGACAGACAGCCCACCACCCGAAACACACCAAGCAGCGTATTTCAGTTCCACGTCAGCTGAACTCTGTCAGACGAAGGACACAACACTTTTGACTGCGTGTACACCTTGATGAAACAATGAAACAGTGTCAGACTGGTCTGTGAGCTGGTCAGAGGAGCTCTTAACCAAGATCCCTGCTTCGTTTGCCTCCCTCTTTGACAGACACAAGCCTCTTGCCATTCTCCTGAACTTAACCTCTTTATTTTTTTTATCATTCCACGGGTCTTGAAGGCCATCACCTCTGCTACGCTGCAAAGAGGGTTTGTTTCAGCTTACACAATTCCTACTGGGTGAAAAATGCTGTCTCTGAGTGCTTGTTGCTCACGCGTGAAACTCAGTGGTAAGTCACTGACCTACAGCAGTCAGGAGGTGGTGCCAGTGGAGAGTAGACACTCCTGATGGTCACTGCTGCCTTTCATAGCAAAATCTGAGGGGAAAATAGCCATCCCCTAAGTAATAGTAATGGCAATGAAGGGGACTCTTGCCCTCTGGCAATACAGCTCCCATGATGGAGGATCTGCCACCACTGCTAGAACATCCAGCATCCTCACCTAGATGAAACCAGACTTGGACAATTGACTTTGAAAGCTAATGCCATATTTTATCCACTCTTCCCCTGAGAAGCTAATAGAAAAGTCCTTGGGGGAATGCCTTTCTTTCTAATGCTGTTATATACATCAGAAAAATCTTGCTGCAAGCATTTTGGTTACCAGAGATGGAGCCAGTCTGACCAGCCAGCTCACACCTCCATTCCCACTGGGGTCTGACACTGGCAGGTGCTGAGTGTGTCCATACCCCCCACAGCACCTGCCCCCTTCTTTTCACTAAAATCTCTCTACAAGAGGAAAAAATAAAAAGTGATCCATGCCAGTCCCTAGTGTGTTTCTAAAGTACTAATGAAAATGGAAAATGAGGTCAGAGACAATGCTACGGCTTTCTGTGTGACAGCCTGCACTTAGGGAAACAGACTGGAAAGAGTCCAGGGCAAGGGAAAGATGAAAAGGAGAAGAAAGTGAAGATAAAAGTCAGTGGAGTGTCTGGAGTGTGTGCTAACACGGGGGGAGATTCTGCAGCTAATGGTGACAGTGTACAAAGGGATTTGGAAATGGAAAGCCAAACTGGGAAGCCGGATGAAAAGCTGGAAAAGGCAGGTGCTGAATAGCGTGTGATCGTGGAAAAGAGGCTGGAGAGGGAAAGCAAGTGGGGACAGCAGAACAGAAAGGTTTTCTGAAAGGACAAGAGACATCTGTCGTCTACTCTGCCAGGCTCAAAGGAAAGCAAAAGCAGTCAGTGGCATTTCAGCCCTTTCTGCAGCAGGTGGCTTGCAGGCTCCATCCCCAGCCGGAGCTCTGGGGAGTCACAATTAAGTGCAATGAAGTGGAATAAGATAGGCTGGAGCATTGCAGCGTGGCAGTGCCTGCAGCCTGGAAGGTAGGCTCTAAATCCACCTGGGAGTTGTTCCTCTCATCTACAAGGAACAGACACAAGCGGGACTGTGTTGGCCTCACAGCCCTGCTAAGAACCATAAAAAACCCCCCAAAACAGGAAAGAAAGTGCAGATTTACCCCACGGTGGTGAAACACTGAATTCTGTAGTAGCAGGGGAAGGAGCTGCGGGTTTCCAAAGCTCTCAGACAGATCCAATCTGGGCTTCCAGCCCTGGACCTTGCCCCCTTAGAACTTGCTCTAGGGGTCCCAGGAGCACCGCTGTCAATGTAGTCTTCTTAGAAGTCATCTTACTTCACAAGTGTGAGGACTTGGCCATCTCTGCAGGCTGTTTTCTGAGGAGCAGACAGCAGTGAGGAGTTTGCATACTTTGTCTTCAGCAAGGCAATCTCAGTCTCAGGTATCTTAAACTGGATATTTAAGCACTCACACCCTTTCCTCACACTGTCAACTCAATTGGTTATTCTCCCCCTCTGCTCCAGTCCCACATGAGAGGGAAACCCATCCCTTGATAACTGTCCTGGCACAGAGGTACAAAGATGCTTGCCTCCATCCCAGAAAGGCCTGTTTCCATTGAAACAAACGGCAACCTTCTTTTGGGACACACTCTGGGCTTCCTTATTCCCATCTCCAATGGTGATGAGAGCAGGAGAGGTGTGAGCCAAGCACACCCAACACTAGGAAGCCAGGTATCTGCATTCCCGGCTCTTCCTGCAGGTTTTGCAGCTCTGCAAACCTGGGTCACTTCCCAGATCAGGAGTTCAAAACATCCATCCATTCATCCATGCATCCATCTTCAACACCATGGCAGAGCATAAAGAAGAGTGAAGGGAGGCTCAGCCCTTAAGGCTGAGTGTCTCATAGTGGCCAAACCCACACAGAGCCTGTACCAAAGGGAACGACACGTTCAGTCACAGCATGTTGGTTGGCCATTAGTTTGGCACTGTGCACTCGTGGCCATGAGGAATCCCAGGCACTCACCAGTTCAGAACTTCCCAGCTCAGCCTGGTATGCTGTTGCCCACTCTTCGTGAGAAATTAAGGACTCAAAGTGCTGTATCTGTGAACTGGCACCCTTCACTGATGCTCCCAAACTTCCATACACATATAAAAGCAGCCTACATCCAAGGCTTCAGCAGTATGAGCGATGGGAGCCTGACGGTACATTTAAGCTCCCTCCGGAGCTAATCTTACCTGAGCGACTGCTCCGGAGGATCCAGTAGCCAAGTTCCCAACATGAACATGTTGCATTAGTTGCATATGCTTTTGCGTCTATTAGACAAATGTTTTTGTTTGTCTCATTACACAACACCCACAAAGCAGCCAAATAGATTTTGCAAGCTGCTGTGTAGTTGCCTCACACCATATCTAGTCTTAGGAAGTCAACCTGCATCCTTTCAGTTTCTATTACCTCATCAAATGGGCCAACTTCATGCTTGCCAGTTCTTGCCCTGTCTTGTTTCAGTCCGTTGGCACCATGGCTCTTTTTTCAAGGATTCACATTTAATCTGCGTAAGAACATTAATGGAGTAATTTCAGAAATAAATGCCCGGCTTAATCCTGATGTACCCTTAGGAGAAGTCCTCTCCACTGTGAAGGCTTTTTGGTATTTCCCTTTTCCTCCACTGCCTCACAAAGGCACAAGCAAGAGAGGTCAGGCTCCTCTTTGTGCTACTTCCAGAAACAGTGGCTTTGACAACAAGAAAACAGCAAAAGTTTCCTGTTTGTCTCAGGCTAAACTCATAGACTGTCTTTTCTAGAGGCACCATAGAAGAACAAGACAGAACAAGCAGTGCCACGTGCAGGGTCCTGTTCACTGGGCTCTTTCCAATTTCACCTGAGACAATGACAGGTATTTATTAAAAAAAACCCAAACCAAACAACAAAATAACCCTAAAAGTGGAAAATCTCAGATCTCCACACACAGGGCACTGAGCCCAACTGCTGAGGTGCAGAACCAAACTCCTGATTTTCCTCCACTTGTCCCCCAGGATATTTGCATCTGCGGTCGCTCTGTAGCGTGTTCTTAGTTCCAGTGAGAGAAGAGTAGAAAACCTTTGTTTATCCTTGAAATAGGATGCAAGGAGGTGGAGGATGTGTGCTCAGGCCCCTCCAGCTGAGCAGATGTTCCAAGCACCAGCCGCTACTCTCCAGCGTGCAGGAAAGCCAATGCCTGTTTTATCCCATCCTTCACACTCACTTTCTCTTTTGCTACGAGCTGTGCAGAAAGATCGTGCTTTGTCAAGGTTAATGAGAGAGTTATTCTACATGCAATTTCTCAATTCGAAGCTTAATTGCTGCCCTAGAAAGCTCTAGTCCTTGGAAATCATCATCTTTGTGTAACAGAAAGATGGAGACCTCAGATATTTCACACTACATGAAAGGAGCACCAGGTTGGTTCATGTTATGAGGTAGCTTCATTTGCTGTGAGTCAGGCAGTCATAGGTGCTCACCAAGTGCTCTCTACCCCCTGCTCTCAACCTGCTCCTTCTTTTCTGCTTCCTTTCAAGCCTCTTTCCTACCTCACTCTTTGACACCCCTGTAAGGACACCTGTCTGGGATTCATGGTCTCCAAGCCTGGGACATTCTTTAGCTCCTTGGGGAAAGGTTTCCCGTGAAGGTACTTTTTCCTATTTGGTTGACAATTTTTCTCCAGAGATGCTCTCAAGCTGTCTGCATGATGTGCTACCAGTCTGTACCCTGGGCCAGTTGCCTGTCTCCCCTGGCACATAGCTGTGGGCTTTCAGAGACAAGGGCAGAAGGCCCAGAAACTGAGAGAAGAAAAAAGGGTCACTGCAAACACAGAGCTGGCTCCATGAAGAGCATGTGCACACTCTTCTGCAGGGGCTTCTGGATATACCAGCCTGGGGTGTGAGGAGAGCTGAGCCCTGCTGCTGCTGCTCCCACTGGTGCCATCAACCCACATCAAGACCTGGTAACGAGATGGCAGCATCATCTCTGGCACCTCCAACCATCCTGGGTAACATGGCAGAGCCAAGCCCCATGTTATTGCTTTGAGGGGGTGGGTGCATTGAGCAAGAAGAGCAAATAGCATGTCAGGTCAGAAACTTCTGCTAGGTGGGATGCAAAGCAGGACAGACCAAACCTCCAGACTGCATCAGCAGAGCACGTTACGCTGAACCGCACTAATTGGTAGCCTAAAGAGAAACAGCATCAGCATGGATGAGTTCTCTCTGAATCAAATATCCCCGAGGAGACCTGCTTGTGCATCAGCCCTTTCTGCAGGCATTGCACCAGCTTCCAGCTCTGGTTTCCAGGTGGTCACGTTGGTCTTCTCCCAAGCTGAGGTCAGGCATACCTGGCAGGCACCTTCTTGGTGGAGTCCTTCAGGCACACAGTGCCAAGCTGTGTTGGACAGGAAGCTGAATGCTCTTTTGGAAACACATCTCTTTTGGAAACACATCTCTCCTGGGCCATGCGGTTTCCCGAGGATAAATGCAGGGTAAAAGGGTGACTGAGAGGTTCTAGTGGTGAGTCCTCAAGTGTCAACGAGGAACGTCTGCACTGGGATGCATTTCTGATGTCAGGATTAAGCGTGCTCTCCGAGCTTGTGTAAAGAAAGGAATAGTGGTATGGCTGATGTGTTGTAACATTTTAACAAATCCTTCACCTGAAAGTTCCTCTGAACAACAATGGTTTTAGCACAGCCTATGAATATAGAAATGGAAGTGATCATATAATAATCAAAATATTAGCACTCACTCAGCAAGTCAGATTCAAGGCTCTTTTCAACACGCTCTGGAGGTAATGGAGCAGTTACAACTCATCAAACGCACAGAGATATGACTGTGGGCAAGAGAAACATTCTTAAATATGGCTGTGTGCCTCTTACAGACTTGCTACATTTAAGAGGTGAGTGTCCTTCCCGGGCCAGTGCTAACATTGCAGACGTTCAGAATAAAACAGTATGCAACTTTTGTATTTCAGTTTGAGATAACTTGGTGAAGGAAAGCCAAAGAATTCAACAGACTTAACTTTTCAAAGCTTAACTTTTAACATTTATTTTGGCATTTCATCATTGTTGTATTGGTCATTTAACCCAAAATTATTCAACATTTCTTGGTTATCTAGAGAGCAAGTAAGGAGAACAGCAGCCAGCCCTCTGCCAGCATTGTGGGAAGGCAACAGCTCTTTGGGTCCCTGTATCAACCTGTTGCCCTCCCAGTGCAGGACTAGGCACTCAGTTTTACCAGAAGAGCATCAGTTTATGACGCTCCATATTTTCCTGTTGAAAAATGCTCCACTCTGGGAAAAGAAAACCACCTTTTCTAATGCTCTCCCTAAGCATCTTTTACTGTGCTATACCATCAGCACTGTTTCCTTAAGCCATATCATTCTGAGCATCTCTAACCTGCAGTAGCTAGTGCCAAAGGCTTTAATGCAAAGAGAAACAAAAATCTTTTCTCTCTGTTTTGGAGTCTGATTTCAGTTTTATAACCTATGCACCTTCCCTTCTCCCATAGTGCTCAGGTTTAGCTCAGCTCTGAAGTCTGAGGTGCTGGCAGTGCTGTGTGGTCCAGCAAGCTGAAAGCAAACACTCTTTCCTTGCCCTGGGGAATGCTACCTGTGCCAAGGTGTGCAATTCTTTCTCTCCTTTCCCATTCCTTTCTTCTGCCTATGTATGGCTACAGCCTTTCTCATAGCGGCATTTCCTCCATCCTTCTGAGAGCAGAGGGTTATGTGGTATCAGAAGCTGGCCCACAAGGGCAGCGGCTGAGATAACGTCTGAGCCAGCTGAGAAGGTTCAAGGGCTGAGCTTCCAGAGTTTGTGAGCACGGTGCAGAGGGAAGCTGGCCTCTTTTCCTCCAGCTTTTACTGTTTAGTTTGCATCTCTGCTTTAGGATGAGAGGGAAAATTTTCTCTAAAAAGAAGATAGTTCAGTGGCAGCCTTTTCAGGGTGAAAGGGCTGGTGGCCAAAGCCATTGGGTGCTTGGTATCCCAGAAGAAGACAGTAGCGCCCTTTTTGCAGGCCCCGCATATAACAAATTTACCCAAACTTTCAAACACACAAACAAACAAACAAGCAAGCTAGCAAACCCGGTGATAACAGCGGCAAGTCTCTCATCTTCTGCTGCAATAACAAGGTTAAATCACTCAGGATGTCATCGCTGCTCGGAGAGATTCCTCTGCTTACAGCAGCTGTGACGCAGGGAGGGGAAACTCCTTTCAGAAGTGCCAGGACATGCCCAGATGTGTAATGTTTTCTGTTATCGTGGGATCTCTCATTAAATACGACGGGAAAACAACGCATGTCCTGTTGGGAAAGCTCTCCGTGGTCCGTGTAGTGTGGGTGCAGCCCGCGAGGTGGCAGAAGGAAGCGGGTGCCATTGCGAGCTCAGCCCGCCCAGGCTGGGATTCTCTTCAGCGCTGGTGTTCTGCATTTTGAAAAGGAAAGGCGAAAGAAAAAACCAGTTGAAGAAGCTTGTATAACTTCTGCGTAAAACCTTTTCTGAGAAGAGGCCAAGCTAGTAAGAGGAATGTTTATATACACTAAAAAAAACCAATCAAAAGCTGTGCAGGAAATAAAGCGCGTGTCTTGGCTCATTTCGAAAGGTGAGGCAAATAACAGCAGGAATTATTTTATGCCTCCTTGTGAAGCAATGCCAAGAAGATGCCCGCAGACAGCTCTGTTGCAATACACATTGACATGTTATCAAACCAGCTCCCTACCAAGTCCACCCAGCCTGTGTGTTTATTGACTTGTTTATTGACCAGAGTTATATCTGGTGGTAATTAGTTACAAAGATTGAGCTTGTTCAGGTCTTCAGTCTAACAGATACTCATATCCCAAAGGAAAGCAATACATTACTTTATTTGGGAATCAGCAATCATCCTTCCAAGCTCCAAGAAAGAAGCTTCTTCCAAGCTTCACTGTGTCCTAGTGAAACTTCTGGGGGAATTCCACCCCACGATTTACTCACACAGACCCCAGCTCCCTTCCCTTTAGAGAAGGCACAGTGGTAGCACTACTGAATGTAGCACTTAGGGGATGTGCTTCCTGGTGGAACTGTGCCTCAAATAGAAGGGCCATATATATATTTGTTAAGCTCCCAGGTGTCCCTTTGCTGGACTCCCAGCACGTCTTTCCTCTGTTGAGATTATCTGCTGAAGGAAAGGAAGCTCCAGCAAACATTCAGTCTCATCCTATATTGCAAAGGGAAGGGGTCCCTTTTGCTATGAGGCTATTGTGTTATTTCTGGTCTATATTCCCTTCATTCACTTAAATCTCCATACAGCTACCCCTGCCAGCAGGCTCACAGTGTGTCCCCAGGAACCCGCAGTGCTTCTCACAGATCCAGCACAACCATGAAGCACCCACCACTGGGAAATGTTCCTGCTCTGGTGCTCTTTGGGTACCAACTTAGGTTGTTCTGCCTTTGGAAACCGTAAGTCCTTCCTAGTGGGGCCAGTCAGGTGCTTTTCTACACTACAGGGCTTAGTACATTTATATCACCACTGTGTAATTAACACTGCCATTGTTTGCTGATGATGTACATTTGTTTCTCTTGTGCCACAGTTTTGGGCTTACATAGATATCCCCAGAAAAAAGATGACTGTAAGACCATTTGCAGCTGAGAGTATCTCTGCACTTAGCCGGTGATTGTAGTTACAATAAAAAGCCTTACCTTAAAAAGTTAAAAAGCAGTTGAGCAGCACAGCTAAGAAACCTGTTCTCCCATGGATTTACAGGAGGATTCTCTGGTGTCCAGCATGACACAAAGCCCCACCAAAATCTGTGTAGGTGGGATGAAATGTTTCTTCAGTATAGATTCTGTAGTGTTTGAGAGCAGAACTCACAGAGCAGTTCCCGGGGCCCAGGGAGGATGCTGTGTGCATGGATGGCTGCCTCTGCTGATTAACTGCTCCCTCAGATTTTGACTAAAATCAGCCGATGGGGCCCAAATTGCCAGTGGGACACACTGAATGGTTGCATAAGCCTTCTTTCCATGGGAAAATGCTCCAGAAGAATACACAGTCAGACCGACCGCGTGCATGTCACTAACTGCACTCCTGCACTCTGAGTAAGCCAATTTACCTCAAAATGTAACTACTCTTGTAGGAGAAGTGCCAGTAAAGCCTAAGTATGATGGCATTGTGTATGGAACAGAAAGCTTAAGATAAAGTCAATGGGAAGAACTGAAAGCTGAGAGAGATCTGAGGCTGAAGCAGAGCCACGGGGCAGTTGGGACCCTTGTGCTCAGCCCAGCTCTTCCATTCCTGTGCCAGAAGTACCCCCTGTGCTCGTAAAGCCTCTCCCCAAGAGGAGAGACTGCTGGGGACTGATCTCAGGGTGCTACCTTCCTCCTGAAGTGAAAGTCCTTCAAAACTCACTCATCGTCTTAATTGCTGCCTCTGCCTGTTGGCAACAGAAAAGAAATCAGAGCTACTTCTGAGTTAGTGAGCTTGCACAGTCTGGGCCAACATGCTGCAGAGGCAGTGCCAGCGGATGCTGTGCTAGAAATGAATTGGACTCTACAGTTTGAATAGGCTCCAAGGAGCAAGTTTGATCTCCAGAACATCAGCTAACAGACCATGAAGAGCAGCTGGCAGGAAAACGCCATGATCAGATGTACAGGGCTGCGACACATCCTGCAGATGAGGAGCTCGGGGATGGGTGCTGCATTCTCATACCACATGCAAGCTGCAAAGGAACGACTGCACCTCTGTTAAATTCACTTGTGGGCCTCCCGGAGAGTGCAACAGCATTCAAAGCAGCAAAGGTGGCTCGGACTTCTCCCAGTATTTCTACATCACACCTAAGATTTCATTAAATAGAGAGCAGAAGCAGCTAGGAGGACGAGTACAGCTGTTGTCCGAGCATTTGTCACTCACCTAATGCTGACAGAGCTGTGCCGGAGAGCAATGCAGCCCATAGTACTACACAGGATTATCTCTTGGGATGCCTTGCGAGCAAATCCAAGTTCAGGAATTCTTAGTTCCACCTTCCTTAAATGCTAAGGAATAATGTTATTCATAGCTGACATTATCTGTCTCAGCTGGCTAAGGCTCTGCGGTGACACGTGCCGTTCGATGGCTGCTAGCCCCATTCAGAGCCAGTGTCTGAAGGGCGGCAGTGGAGATGGTACTGGGCAGCAGCTCCCCAAAATGGGTCAGGATTTAACTTCTCTAGGCTCTGCCACGTCCCCAGTAGAGACTTTCATAGCAGGCTGGGACAGGTTCGCTACCACCAGGCTTGTCCAGCCTGGACTCAGTGCTTTCTTTGAAGACTGGATCTTGAATACTTTTTGAGGATTATCGGTACTGTGCTGGATATCCTTGCTGTGGCCTTTCTGTCGCAGCACAATGGAGCAGCTGTTACCCCTGTGGGGTCTAAGTAACAGGATCTTCAGGCCTTTCCTAGAGGCCACCTGACACTTGGTCAGAAGGGCCATTACTAGGCTGTGGCAGGGCAAATAACTTTAATGCTACAATCTGCTGTCGCTCTCATAACATAAGAGCTGCAGGCACTCAAGAGAAACCGTGCTTTCTCCTGTGTGATCAAGTTGGTTCATCATTTCTGCTCCAGTAAATCCCCCCTAAAACTCGTTACAATTTGCTAAGGTTAGACAAGACACAACAGCTAAGCGCGTGTGCTGGTTTAATACCCTCTCACCATCCCACTTTGTCCTAACTGCTCAATCAAGTGTTTTGCACTGAGAAAGCTGTTGGCTGGAGTTTGCCACAGCCATGATGTCTTTGCCCAGGGAAGGATGCTGCTGTGTCAGGGTGTCTGTGTGTTGTGCAGTACGTCCCAGAGGAGCCGCAGCCACATCTAACACCACCGCTGAGACTGAAGAATGTAAATGTCCCACCATGAGACAGCTGAGGACAGGGGATCCAGCATCTGAAGCTGGTGCACTTCACAGGATCATGAAAAAACAGGTGAATAATGAGCCTGCCAACTGTACCCTTCACCAGTTCTTCAGCGATGTCACGTAGTTCTCCTCAGTAGCCCTGACAAATTCACAGAGACTTGACCAAAGCCTTTTCTCTTGCCTGGGATGTGCTAAGCACAAGGGTGTTTCCTTCTGTCTCCTCCTCTTTCCCAAGACAAACATTTCTGCCTTTTTTGCAGGTGGGTGTGGTAAAAAGCCACCTCCAGTGCTGAACCAGCAGAGCCATATGTTCTTTCCCTTATCATCAGTGTTTGCCCAAGCACCTCACCCTTCACTTCTCTAAGCGAGGAGAGCCACAGGCTCTCGAGCTGCATAGGGCACAAAGGTTGTTTCTTGATGCAGGCTGAGGTCTAATTAGTGCTGTTACGAGCTACAGCGCCCGTGAGAAGAGTTAGCAAGGCTCTGTGCTGACTCAGGGCTGCAGGGTTAGGGCGATGAGGAAGAGGGGATTCGAGCTGCAAAGTAGCTACATCAGCCTGAGCCCTTCCATCAGGCTGTTTTACATGGTCAGCTGCCTCTGGGTACTTCTCCAGGCTTCCAAGTCAGCAGTGGTGTCAGGGTATCCACAGGGGCTAATCAACATCAGGCTTTATCATTTTAGTAATGAAAACTTTGCCTGGAATATGGAAAGGGACATCCAGAGAAAGATCTGGGGAAGATCCTCAGGGCTTTGGGCACCCAGTAGAGCAGTCAGGACAGTGGCTCCTACAGGGCTGCTGGACACCGGTGAGACCTGGACCTGGTCACTCAGGGGAGCAGGGTGAGTCTGCAGTGTATGTCCACCCAAGTCCTGCATGTCCACAGCACAGCCTTGGGAAGCCAAGAGAGAAATACACGTGTCCTGCTGATACAGACTAATGGAAACCACGGGAACAGACCAGGAAGAACCTGGGACAGCTGGTTTGGAGAGGGGTGGACTGGACACATGTGAGTATGAAGGCTGAGGTGCAGGATGGCAAGGGGTAGCAGTCTTGGTTTGGAGATGGAGAGAGAGTGCAGCAGGCAGGTCTTGAAGCTCTACACCTGTCTAAGCATGGTCAGGATGAGGCCTTTGTTTTCTAACTATGTCTTTTTGCCCATGGAAGCACTGTAAAAGACACTGCCCCACTGGGACAGACATTCAAGTCTTCAGCACCAGGCATTTTCACTGCGCTTCATTATAATTGTTTAGCCACGTTGCAAGAGCAGAGTTTTTCAAATTAACTTTACAGACCAACAATCAGAATAAAACAAGTCCTTCTTTTTAATCAGGTAGTTTAAATTAGAGAGCCCTAGTAAATACTAATGTGCAAAGTCTGTACCTAATGTTGCCTCATAACTAGCTCTTGCTTCTTCTCAGCTCTGGGCCTCTCCTTTAAGTGTTATTCTGTCTTGCCTAATTAGAGATGTGCACTGAGTGTTTCCACAGGAGCATAATTCCTCATCCTCGGTTTTCTCCTGCAGTTTCCAAGCAAAAGCCAGGCTAAAGGACAGAGGGAAAAAGCAGCCCCTCTGCGTGTGCTCTCAGACACCAGCAACAGAGCAGGAAAAGGGATTTCCATTCCTCCATCCCGTGGCAGTCTGTCTGAAGAGTAAACTTATGAGCATCTACTGAGACACGACCAGGCTTCATATATCCATGGTAACTCAGCTGCAGTAATTCTGAGGAGCAGCACGGATGTTCCACCTCACTGCCCAGCATGTCTTTTATCTCCACAGAGCTGCCATCTTTTGGCATTGCTGGCCGCTTCCAGGAATGTTTTCCGTTCTCCTCCCACATCCCTCAGCGCATTGCTCTGCTACGGCACTCTGGGATCTTTTGCAGAAAGCAATTGGGATCCAGTGGCCCAGTGCAAACCAAATCATTCCCCTGATTTCTCTTGCCAGGTCCTATTTATCCAGCAGTATTTGTGAGCTAGACCTTCCTCTGTTCAAAGCGCTGTCAGCAGCTGGCAGGAAGCACTAGTGATCAGAGCAATCCTCACAGCTCAGTTTGCAGCAGGCTTCTTGGATTCCTGCCCTTAAGTTACGCAGTGACTTCAGAGCGAGTGTAACGGGGCATCCGAAAAGGAAGAGGCTGAAATCCAGCAGATGTTTCTCGCTGATCTCTTCCTGAAGCAGCAGACTGCTGGGGCTGAGCCAGCACTGCAGACCTGAGAAAACCAGCAGACCTGGGAAAACCAGCACTCTGTGTGTGTGTGTGTGTGTGTGTGTGTGTGTGTGTGTCACTTTTGGTTGTTCAAGGCTGCTCTCCTTCCACGGGGAATATCCCGCAGCTGCAAAGCCCTGTCCTGTGTGCTGACGCTCTGTGCTCATTCTGGGATGTGTCATTCTGGGATGCACCCTTGGCCTTTGCTTCCTTGTCCGGCAAGATTTTCGGACAGCAGAAAGAGCTTCCCACCCTCCCCTTAGCGGGTCTAGAATGGCAATGAAATGCGCACGTGAGTGACTGGAAGACAGATGGAGAGGCTGGCTGTGGACCAGCAGGAACTGTCCCTTCCACAGGTACAACAAGCAGCTACCATAACATTTGCCAGTACAAGGGTGGAGTCTTGCAGATGGGCTGAAGAAGGAAGCAAGCAGAGCTGGTGGGTGCTTTGAGCCACCTCAACACAGAGGCACGTCTGGGATGTGCAGCCACTCAGGAGCACAGACTGAGGGATGTGTTGCCCTCCTTGAGGCAAGTTGTCAACAACGTTGGGGTGTTTGTGAGAGGTTTTAATCACAACTGCTGCACACGTTTTAATGTGCACGTGACACAGAGGGGGATTTTTTCATGCTTCATACCTATATTTAACTATGCTGTTGAAGAGGAGGGAAATCTTGGTATTTTGAATTAATCAAAAATGTATGGGTATATTGGGTTTCATGCTAAGGCAGGGACTTGAATGTGTACGAGACACAAAAAAATAAGAAATGAATGCATCAGATTAATTGGTCTGCATTTAAAAACAGGAACTATACATATGCTGTGCAAAGCTGAAGTCTATTTTAAAGTGTTTATATAGAACGGAAGCGTATGTTCTCAAGGTCTCCAGTTTGTCTATGTGGGTTGGTCAAACAAGTTGTGACATGCTGAGAAAGGCATTTGCGCCTTGTTGTTTTTAGCAAGAGTCACATCCAACAAAATGGATTTAAAAGAGGAGAGACCGCAAAATATTTAGAGGTCACAAGGCAATCCTTGCCTGTGCTCTCCAGGAGGTGCGTGTGCTTTGCCAACCTTTGAGGAACTGCATCTCTCAGCTTCTGACTGCCTCCCCTTTCTGCCACTCTTCATGAGCCCTCTCTTTTTTAGTCTCTCAGAGGATGTGGGCAGGTCCATGTCACATCCTCCCCTAAACATTGTTTTGCTGTTCCAGTGGAGAGGAATGTTCACCAAAGCAGTTCTGCCCATGCTTGCCACAAAGGGTCAGCTATGGGAGGGGAAAAAAAAAAAAAAGGACAACTAGTTGTAATCTCTGCCAGCAAATGGAAATCAACACCACAAAATCTACCGTCAGCTTTGGGATACTCTTCCCTGGATTTGTCCTAATTTAAGGCTTGGTGGCAAAAGTATCTCCTTAAGCTGCCTTGTTGCACACCATCCTGAGCCTGTGGTAAGAGTGAGGTAGAAGCCACCATTGTATCAACTTTTGGAATGGGTTAACAAATACCCGGGCACCTGGCAGGCTGACAGCTCACTGGGGGTGTGGAAGAAGGGGTGATTGTCCTGCTAGGAAGGATAACATCCCTCTTTTTTATGTGCTCCTGAAGTCTGCTGATGGGAGTGTGAGTACAGTGAGCAGCAGAAGGAGGCTGGCAATATGGTGGACATCACCTGAGGTAGTCTGTGTTCTGGAGGACGTCACCCATCAGGTGTCCCTGAAACAAAGAGACTATTCAGAAAGGCAACAGGCAAACCAGGAAAAGATGTGACATTGCTGCCAATGGGGCTGGTCCTTCAAAGCTAGCGTGGAAGTCAAAGGGTATCAGAAGCCTGAGATGCCCTGCCAAGCGAGTTGCATGGCTGTGCCAGCTTCCTTCCAAAACAAAGCATAGTCTTTGGCTTTCCTTTTCATTTTCTTCACTCTTCTGTTTCCCCCTCCCCCCCCTTTTTTCCTTTTTTAAACCTTGCAGATCACCATACTGTACACTACCTAGTCCTACAGTAACCTGCAGAAGGAGGCACGTGACCATGTGCTGTGGTGGGCTGACCTTGGTTGGATGCCAGGTGCACACCAAAGGTGCTCCATCACATCCCCTCCTCAGCTGGGCAGGGGAAAAAAACCATAATCAAAGGCTTGTAGGTTGAGATAAGTTCAGGAAGAGATCGTTCACCAACTACCATCATGGGCAAAACAGACTTGACTTAGTTTCATTTATTACCAATCAAACTGGAGCAGGACAATGAGAAATAAAAAATAAATCTTAAAACACCTTTCTCACCCACACCTCTTCCCAGGCTCAACCTCAGTCGCAATTTTCTCTACCTCCTTCCCACCAGCAAGCACAGAGGGACAGGGAATGGGGGTTGCAGTCAGTTCATCATATTGCCTCTGCCACTTTCCTCCTCAGGGGGAGGACTCCTCACACTCTTCCCCTGCTCCTGTGGGGGGTCATTCCTACAGGACACAGTCCTCCATGAGCTTCTCCAGCATGAGTCCTTCCCCTGGGCTGCAGTTCTGCACAAATTGTTCCAACAGAGGTCCCCCGTGGGGTCACAAATCCTGCCAGCAAACCTGCACCAGCATGGACTCCTCTCTCTACACAGGTCCACAGGTCCTGCCAGGAGGCCTGCTCTAGCGTGGGCTTCTTATGGGATCACAGCCTCCTTTGGGTGCATCCACCTGCTCCAGCATGGGCTCCTCCACAGGCAGCAGGTAGATACCTGCTCCACTGTTAACCTCCACAGGCTGAATAGGGACAGCCTGCCTCACCATGGTCTTCACCATGGGCTGCAGGAGAATCTCAGCTCTGGAGCTTGGAGCACCTCCTCCCCCTTCTTCTTGACTGTGGTGTTTGCAGAGCTGTTTCTCTCACATATTCTCACTCCTTTCTCTTCTGACTGCTGCTGGTGTTGCGGAGCTATTTTCCCTCTTCTTAAATCACAGAATCATAGAATGGTTTGGGTTGGAAGGGACCTTGAAGATCATCTAGTTCCAACCCCCCCACCATAGGCAGGGACACTTTCCACTAGACCAGGTTGCTCAAAGCCTCATCCAACCTGGCCTTGAAATATGTTAGCAAGAGGTGCTACTACTGTCATGGATTGTCTTGGCCTTGGCCATCAGTGGGTCTGCCCTGGAGCCAGCTGGCATTGGCTCTATTGGACATAGGGAGAGCTTCTAGCAACTCCTCACAGAAGTCATCCCTGTAGCCCCCCTGCTTCCAAAACCTTGCCATGTAAACCCAATACATGTGCCTTAAAATATTTCTTTCTGCAGTACAGATGTACTGTGATTTGATGTAATCACAAAGAATCTATTGAATCTGTGACTCAGATAAATTATTTAAGATCTCACTCTTTTTTTTTTTTGTATTTGCCACAACAGCAAAACTGGGCGAGCCCATCAGGGACCAACATCCCAGCTGCAGAAAAGTAGCACACAGCAGTCAGGGTCAACGGAGGGACAGGAGTTACTGTTGTGTCAGGGAGGCGTGAACTGGATTTGTGAGAGCTGGATCTGTGGTGGTGAAAAATGCCTTTCCAGGGAAAAGCCTGGTGTGTTAACGCAGCGGGGAGGGAGGAGGTGAAAGTCCATAAAGCACAGAAAGGGGGAATGAGCAAAATGCTCCCTTGTCAGGCCCCTGTGCTGGGGTAAGTCCTGCTGCATGATGTTTTAAATCAAGCAAATACTGACTGCAGAGGATTCCAGCCTGTCTGGGGTTCTGCCTGTAACCGTGTCATCCCCTCCCTGAAACTCACTGATACTATGATCTGCCGTTGCGTTAACTTTGAACATCCCTTCAAAGGATACTGGCTTTCTAAGCCTGTGTCTCACAACCTTCAACTGCAGAGCCAATCTCTGCCGTTCCCCCTCTACTCAGCACTGGTGAGGCCTCACCTCCAGTACTGGGCACAATTCTGGGCCCCTCACTTCCAGAAGGATATTGAGGTGCTGGAGAGGGTCCAGAGGAGACAACGAGGCTGGGGAAGGGACTAGAAGGAAAGTCTTATGAGGAGAGGCTGAGGGAGATGGGGTTGTTCAGCCTGGAGGAGACTCAGGGGGGACCTTGCCACTCTCTACAACTACCTGAAGGGAGGCTGTAGTCAGGTGGGGGTCAGGCTCTTCTCCCAGACAACCAGTGACAGGACGAGAAGACACAGCCTGAAGCTGCACCAGGGGAGGTTTGGGTTGGATATCAGGAAGCACTTCCTGACAGAGAGAGTGATCAGACATCGGAATGGCCTGCCCAGGGAGGTGGTGGAGTCACCAGCCCTGGATGTGTTTGAAGAAAGGCTGGATGTGGCACTTAGTGCCATGGTCTAGCCAGTGTGGCAGTGTTGGGTCATAGGCTGGACTTGATGATCTCAGAGGTCTTTTCCAGCCTCAGTACTTCTGTGATTCTGTGACACCACCTCTTGTCAACATTGGTCTGCATCCACAAAACCCAGTGAGAAGGTCTCTGTCACTTGCAGGCCCAGGGCATGTCCCCTTCCCTTTTCTTCTCTTGTTCAGACACGCTGAGGGGTCCCGATGGGGCACTGGATGAAATCACTCAATAGGCAGGCACACGCTACCAGCACGTGTACCACTCACAAGCGAGTAGCAAGGGGCAGCACTGTGCCACAAGCCAGCGTTTAGCTGGTGAGACGATGTTCGATTGATGTGACCCTGGATCGATAGCGAGCACACGGGCAAAAGAGCAGGAGAAGGACGTGGGCAGTAAGCGTGGTAGGGAATGGCACTGGGAGGAGGACCTGGCAGGAGCACGGGAGTTGATTCAGAAGGAAGATGCAGCCCCACCTATGCTGTTGTGAACAAACTTGCCTCGCACCCCGGAACAATTATGGGTTTAATTATACATATCAAAGTGTCAGCTGGTTCACAGCAGGGAACGGTGCTGGGGACACCAGTCACATGATGGTGAGGCAGCTCCAACCGACTTGCAACAGAATTCAAGTGTCAACAAGTTGCTCTTGAGCAGAACAGGTATTTTGATCTAATGACAAAAATTGCACCTCTGCGCAGGCACAGAAAATGATGGGGGCCTGGAATCCAAAGAGATGAGAAATAAGCATGAGAATAACAATTAGTCAAGGCTGTTTAAAAAAACAATCGAACAAACAAAACCCAACCAAACAAATTATCCTGTCTTGCTCCTTCCAGTTTCCTTTGCTGTTTTCCTCCCAAGTAGACTGGCACTTGGCTTTTTCTGATCATGTGGTTCATCACATATGTGCTTAGCCTTAAATCGGAGCCTTGTTTGCAATCGTCTCCCTGTGAAAAGATAAAAATGTCCTTTTTAAAAAAAGTTTGGGCTATTTTTAAGGGCTCCATGAGAGCTAAAACCCATACCCATACAGAGCTGTGCTTTCTACGTGTATGATGCCGTTACAAATTCCGTTGAATTGTGGCCACTGAAACATTTTTGTAAGGTTTGGCTTGGGGATAATAACAAACTCCTTGCACTTGGTCTACCCTTAACTACTGAGACGTATTCTTGGTTGTCTCTCTATTTTACTGCTGAATACTCAGTAAGATCTGTGGTGTTTGAGTTGTTTTTTAAATTAGAAAACAACAATCGAACAAAAAGCAGGCGGAAGAACGCGGTATTTTTCTAGCAAGGTTGAGACACAACGTTTCAGTCTAACGCTTGCACTTCTTTGCCATTTTAACTTCTATTTATACTTTCAATCGCATCCCCTGGCTCGCTTCACCTCGAGTGGGGGAGCCGCACAAAGCAGAGGAAGTCCATAAGCCGGATCAACGGCAATTAGGACGGGTTTGTTCTGCCGGAGCTATGCAAAGCATCCAGCACACAGACCGGCCTCGCCGCTCCTCCTGCTCACCATTTCCACGCCAGGTCTCCCTGCTGACCCACGTGCTTGCGTGGAAATATTTTCAGTGCGATAGGTGGTTCATGCAGTGAGTAAATTCTGAAGAAAAAATGTATTTGGAGCGAATTTTCCTGATTATCTGCAGAGGAGAAATCTCAGCTATGGGGACTCGGATTCCTCTTCCACACTGGGTTTTTGTTTCTTAACGGTCTCCTTGGAAGTATCTAAATTGCAAAGCCATGATTTGGGCAATCTAAGGACCAGCGTTGTGACAAGGACCTACAGCACGAGGGGACAAAAGACAGAGCAGAGAGAGGGAAGGTCACAGCCCCCTGTGCTGTAAGGAGATCCTCTGTGCTCCCCCAAGCAGAAAAAGGTTCCAAGATCAGCCAGAGCTCAACGTGCGCTCAGATCTGCTTTATTTTAAATTCTCCTCCAGCCTGGTGTGGAGCAGCGCCGTAGCTCGGGGACACGACCCTTGAAATCCATCTCCAGTTCCACTTCTGAGGCCAGCCGTCCTCCTAAAATAGCACCAGCCAGGAAAGAGGCTACTTTTTCACTTGGCGACCTCGCAGATCAAAGTGAAACTCCGTTCTGCAAGCCACCTGCTTCCAGCCAAGCACAGAACCCAAAATGCACACCTCTCCCCACCGCCTCACGAGCACGCACACGCTTTCAGTGCTTGTTATAGTTGCTTATTTTCCTGAAGTTCAGACACCTGCTGACAAGATCACTTTAAGGCAGCGTGGGTTGCACTGTCCAGGTATAAGCATTTTCAGTGCTATCAGTTTAACGTGGGCGAAATCACCGCAAACAGGAATGCAAGGAAAATATATATATATTTTTAGGAAAATGTTGGGAACTTCATTTTTTATTACAGGCTTGTTTGACTGTCTTAAACATTGCCACATCCAGCCCTATCCCCAGTGACGCAAGTGTCAGCAATCTGTTACGCAGCTACTCTGCAACTGCTGCCGTGCTCTGGGCGCGACCCAACAACGGCCCAAAACGGTCACTGCGCTGCTGCGGGGATTCTTTTGGTTGCTTCTCCCCCTTTCTGAGATTGAAAGGGAAGGTTACAGTCCCCTCGCCTGAGCCCCACGTAAAACGCCAAGCCGACATTTGGCAATTCCTCCCCTGAGTGCATTGTTTGCTGGTTTGCCCCGGACTGTTCAAGACTCCAGGCTTGTTGTAAAGCTACAACAGTCGCTTAGCCATTGTAACTGAGCAGAGATGCTGCCTCTTGTTTCTCCTTTCCCTAGCAGGTGTGTAATCTCAGAAGGCACGTTCAGGCTTCCTTTGGGGTGTACGAGGAAGTCAATGGATAGAGCAGTGCTCTTCACGGCCCATGTGCACCTCTATTCATGCGAGCTAATGCCTTTCAGATCAGTTGCTCGGTAAACACAGGCTGCAAATGACTTCCCCTGGGGTCCTTGGCTTAAACACCAAAACAAGATCAAGCGTGCTTGTAACGGGAAGCAGATTCTGCTTCTCAACCGAGGCCGTTTCCTTCTGCTCTCGACACATTTAAGCTTTCAGCCCTATGCGTGGCCCTTCTGGGTCAAGTGTCACCTGAGGAGGATTTCGTCCTCTCCAGGATCCCCGCCTGACCTCATCTCCGGCCCCTTCCGAGCCGTTTTTCTGCATCCCGCTGAGGAGGAAGGGGAATAATTTTTACGCCGCCTCTGCCCGCTCAGCGCGGAGGAACGCGGCCGAGGGCCGGGAAGCCAGGGGACAGATCCTCGGAGGGCTGGCACCGCCCGCGCTCCCACCGGCGCTGCCCGCAGCGGACAGAAACCACTGGAAGGAAACCTTCCTGCCGCTCCCCAGGGCCCAGCGCGGGCTACGACCCCGAGGAACTAAGCCCCGACCGCCGAAGAGGGGCCTGGCAGCCCCGGCCCGGGGAGGGGGGTGTCGGGGGAAAGCGCCGCAAGACCCCTCCGCGGCTGGGACCCGAGGGGGGACGACAGGGGGGAAGCGGAGCGGAGTCCCCATCACAGCGTCTCAGCACAGTGGGGCGGGCAGCGCGCGGGCCCCACCACACCCCGCGCCAGGGTCACTGCGGGCTCAGACACCCCCCCTCCCATCTTATGTAAGGGGCGGCCGCCGCCATTGGCCGGCTGGGGCAGGTCGCGCGCCGGCGGGGCCGGGAGGCGCGGGCGTCGGGGCGGGACCGCGCATGCGCAGTGCCCGCGCCGCCCCCCACCCCCCCGGCCGTTCTCCTCCTCCTCCTCTTCCTCTCGCGCAGGCGGCGGCGGCTGCTGCGGGGCCGCGCGGAGCCTTCTCCACCCGCTCGCCAGGGCCGCCCAGGCCGGACTACCCAGGCCGGGTGAGCGGCGGCGCCGGCCCCTCGCACGGCGTTGGGCGGTTGGGGGGAGCGGGAGTCGCGGTGCGTGGGGGAGCGGGCCTGGCCATGCCCGCGGCGGAGCGGGCCGGCCCCGGGGCGGGCGGGGAGGGGGAAGGGGCCGCTCGGCAACGAGGCGCGCTCCGCTGCGGGCCTGCCGCCGGCTGACTTCCCCTGGCTGTGGGGCTCCGCAGCCGGGAGCCCGTTT
>WTSP01027936.1:23232-33259 GCA_025331215.1 Actenoides lindsayi | reverse complement strand
GGTCCTCCTTCTTGCCCTTTCTGAAGACTGGAGTGACATTTGCTTTCTTCCAGTCCTCAGGCACCTCTCCTGTTCTCCATGACTTGCTAAAGATGACGGACAGTGGTCTAGCAATGACTTCTGCCAGCCCCCTCAGCACTCATGGGTGCATGCCATCAGGGCCCAAGAACAAGAGCAAGTGGACAGTCTTTCTGGTTTCATTACAGTAGACATTAAACAGCCTTTGGAGCAGATCGAAACAGACTACAGTCACTCTCTCTACATCAGAGGCTTCTGTTAGCTAATAACCTGTAAGCATGGGGATGACAGGAGAACTTGCACATGGAGAAAGAAGGACAGTCAAGGGCCTATGCATTGACCCTGATCAACACAAGCAGGGGGAAGGGGGACATGCAGGGCCAACTAATGGGTCCTGGCAATTTCTGAAGCCATCAAAAAAGAGACCATCTACCTGTTCTGTGAAGGGAATGTAATGTGGGGCACTGGCACTCTTAGCTGGTCTAGGCAAATGCACAGGCAGCAAAATTTATGAGGTTTAAACTTTATTAGAGATGACAACCTGAAGGTAAATTCATCTTTCTGAGGTAGTCTTGTGCACTGTTCTAAGTTAATACTTGCCAACTGTTCTCTCTTTTCCTGAAAAAAAGACAAATAATCTTTTTTCTTCATGCTGTTTGTGTGATCCAGTTTTGAAGTGGAATGAAAGAAGTAAGCAGTGAGGTAATCAGGAGAGTTGGAAAGGTAGGCTTCTTATTAAAATGGCTCATGTAATATAATAGAAATCATGACAACAAGCTTTGAAGAACTTCATAACCCGTGAAGCTAATGTGATCTATGGAAATTAATTTTTGGCTTCTCTAGAGTAAGCACTTGAAAGCTACATTTTCTAAGAAGACTATTAAATTAACGTTTCCTTTTAAAATCATTTCTCTCTTTTTTAAAAAAAATTCTTTCATCACAATAAACAGAAGGTGAGAGAAGGATTTTTAGAAGGTGTACTTGGAGATTTATTTTTTTTTCCTCAGACATTACCTGGTATGTAGTGTATGATCAATTGCTAAATACACAGAAAATACTTTTTTTCTATCATCTTTACATCATTTCTGATTATTGCTGCACACAGTATTTTTAAGCTCTAGCAGGAGCAGGTAGATAATATGAAGTCTGTTATGTCTCGAATACATATTTTTTGCATTAAATACTATCCAACTTCTGGAGTCACACTTTGCTGAATTACTACTTCTTTTAATCTGTGTCTGTACCAAGAGAAATATTTCAGGAGTGTACTGTATTAAACACCAATTTATTGCTTGTGCAACTTCAGAGGGTTAATTAATTTACTTCAGAGATTAATTTGGTTCATAAGCTTTACTGATTCTTCAAGCTGACAAACAAAAATACACTTAGATGCCAATAAGAACAGTTGGAGACATACATTATTTTATGCCTGTTTAAGCAATGAAGGAGTACAGGAAATCAATATCAAAGGGCTTCTGGTATTCATAGGACTATCTGATAGCAATAGTGAGACAAGAATAATTTACAAGACTACATATATGGGGGGTTGCAGTGAAAAATAAGGAGCTCATATATCTTATTGTTTGGCTGTGATTACATTTCTTAAAAAAAAAAAGGAATAATTCATAATGCGTTAAATTTATATTCAAGACAATTCTATCACTGGTATTTTTTTAAAGACAACACTGGTTGTTTTTCTGTAACCTGTGTTCTGTCTTAAATTCAGTTAATTCACAGAATCACAAAACTTCATAGATTGGAAAAGACCTTTAAGATCATCTAGTCCAGTCATTAACCTAACACTGACAAGTCCTCAACTAAACCATATTGCTCAGCACTACATCTATATGACTCTTAAATACCTCCAGGGATGGGGACTCCACCGTTGCCCCAGGCAAGCCATTCCAATGCCTGACAACCCTTTCAGTAAAGATATTCTTCCTAATATCCAATCTGAACGTCCCTTGGCACAACTTGAGGCCATTAAGGGACTCTATGTATGTCCATGTCCCACAGGCAGAAAACAGCAGAGCCTTTTTGGGAGTAGGAAGTTCCCCCTCTTTTAGGTTTGCCTGTAATGTCATCTCTTTCTTTCTCCACAGGGCATGACCTGTAGTTCCATTAGCATGTCTGCCTCTAGTTGTGCTTCCTTCTCATGTGGTGGCAACATAAGAGACTACTTCAAGGCAAAGTGAGAAATGTAGTTAAAAATGCCTTATGGCTGAAGAAGGAGAAGAAGACAAAGAAGAAGATGAAGACAGAGAAGGACAAGGAGAAAGATGTAGAAAGAAGGAGAGGAGGGGGAAAAAGAAGGAGAAGAAGGAGGAGGAAGAGGCGGAGGAGGAGGAGGAGGAATAAAGGCAGCTAGACTATGCCCATTTGACCCTGGATGCAAAAATCATCCATTCGAATGGCATTTTACAGACCTGGTGCATCTTATGTTATCCTTGAATCAGTACTCACATGTTGAGAGGTATGCATCAATTTTATGAACACATTTCTCCCTGGGAACTGTTGGGATAAATGCAGAACATTTTGGGGAGATAGTAAAGGAGACGGGAAAAAGTAAGTAATTTCTATAGTCTGTGGCTACTGCTGAGAAACACAGGAAGGAAAGAAGCATGCATGGAAATATATCTATGTATTGCAGCTGTATTCTCTCAAGATTCACTGTGTGATAAATAATGCTGCTACTAGTACTACTGATATTACCAATACTATATAAATAGCCTACTTAGCAAGAAAAGGTCAGTAAGTAAATAAAAAGTTAATTCATTTTTATCGTCCTGAGGTCCTCTCTAGGAAAAAATGTATGGCAATTCTTTTATTAATTAGAGAGAACACGTGAAAAGAACAAGGCCACGCTCCATGGCCTTAGCTGTACACCATCAACCCTGGGGATCCAGTATTCATGAAGGATGAATAATTCCTCAAAGAAACAATTCTTTCCACTCTACCTTTTTTGTGGCCTTTGCCTCATATTTTTATTTGACCTCCTCTAAGTCCTGAGAAGGAAAGAAAGAAAAATATGGCAATTTTACACGAAGTCCCAAGATGCTTTTTTTTTTTCAATGCATCAGTTCATGGAGTTGCACTTACCTATTAACACCAAACCTCATTCTCTCCTCCCAATCCCCAAGATAACAATTGAACAAAGAGATGGTAAGTCCTGCTTTAAAATAGTTTTCTTAAGTTTTTTTCTACACTACTAAAGACAAGCTCTTCACTATTTACTTTTTAGGCTCTTTTCAAGCCAAAGACTGTTACTTCTATCTCATGTTGAAGAAGCATGGGAAAGGAAGGTGGTTTTATTTATACTTTGTGTGAACTTATGCGTCAGAATCAAAGTAACCACATGGAGAGATAGGCCCTGAGCAGATTGCTTCAATTAATTATTAACCTTCCCAGAGACTAATGAGAGTGAGAGGAGGCCAGGGCTTACTGCTTCCCTCCCTTTTTCCCTCTTTTCATTTTACAGGAAAAAGAGAAATGTGATGCATAAGAAGGATATGCTGGTGGGAATTATAGGAATACTGGCATGGTGGATGAACAAGGAGATGATTTAGGATGGACCAGGAAACTTGTTTTCTTAATAATGTTATGAACTTGTAGGAATGAGACTTGTGAGGAAACAAATGGAGGGATGTTGGCTCTGAATGCTCATACCCAAATTTTAAGGACTGTCGCACTACTGCAGTCCTTTTTTTTCTATTTTATGTTGTGGTCTGGTCCCTCTGATCTATGAGGCAATAGCCTGGTGACATCTGGTGTTAATGGTGGGATGTCCTGAGGGGAAAAGGAGGGAGAGGGACAATGAGAGAGAGAGAGGGATATGAGACAACAGGACTTGTTCAGGAGGCTGAAGGAAAGACAGATGTACCTACTCTTCCTCACAGGCCAAAAGTGGGTAGGAAAAGCAGGACACATGTAGGTCAGAACATGACAACAGCCCCATATTCCATTATTGCTAACGGAGAAGGAGTTTTTCCATGTTTTCCTGTAGCCATATGGAGTTTCTGAGGCTGGAAATGCTTTGCAATGCCTTTACTTCAGCAATAAACATCTATGCTACACGATACCTAGAAGCCTTTTCCCTAAGAACCATAAAAATCCATCAGGTTATTGTACCCTTGGTCCCATTATTTGCTTGGTTGGTATGTCAGAGGAGATTATAACTTGCCAGAGGACAAACGTTAAGCTCATAAAACTATTCTCTTGAGACAAAAGTATAAAAATCACTCCATACCCTCCTTAGACAGCCTTACAGAAATGTTTAATCTAACACTGAAATGCATGCTGTGAAAATTCATTAACAGTACAGGATCAGACAAAGATGAATGGCTGCTATTTTAGTTTGCCTACAGGGAAGTAAGTGCCCTAGGCACCAATGGGCTTTTCACCATTTGATTGTGCTATGGTTGATGAATGCAAGGCTCACTGTATATTATAAGAGAAACCTGGGAAGATAAGGCCAAACCACTAGAGGGAGTGGCTAATTATATTTTGCAGATGAGATCATCTGACAGAAATGAGAGAACTAGACCAGAGAGATCCAGGGAGGCCTGGGAAGGAAAAAAAGGCTGTTCAAGAACAAAACAAAACAAAAGTTTTGCATAAGGCAAAAATGTACCATAGTTACTCTTGTCTCAGAAAATTTGACTCAGTTGATTAAATGTTCAAGTCCTTTTGCAGTGCTGACAAAGATTAGTACATAGAGGCAATATGACACAGCACAAAAAGAAAAAGGCACGAAATAGGCAATGAATGTAAAAATGGAGTGAAAATTGCAAAGAGTCGAAAAGGAAATCTCATCTGTGTGTCAGCATTCAATGTATGTCAGAAAATACAGATATTGCAGAAAGGTTCTGGAGAAGTCCAATATATCTGCAGACACTTTTTATGGAGAACTGGAAGTTTTCTAGTAACGGGACTATAAGGAACTCATGGAGCTGCTGTTAAACTAAACCCCAACTTTATCACTAAAGGCACCCAGATTGTGTTGACTGCAGCAGTAATATGAAGGAACTTACCCCAGTTGCAAATAAAGTAATTGAATATGTGGAACTTATCTAACAACACTGTTTTGAACTGACATTAGAGGAATGTTTTGCTGTAGACAGACAGAACATAAAACCTCAGTATGAACAACTTTTATGCATATCAAAGACTTGAAAACATAATTTGTCTAACTAGGAGTAGAAGGAAAATCATATTCATGACTATCAGGCCTATACAGAACTTGTGCATTGGGCAGTCTCAACTTTTTAATGATACTCATTAATGGTAACTGCTTCAGCATTTGCAGGTAACTTTAAAAAATCAGGAAATAAGCAGATGAGACACCCAGAGAAAGTACTAAAGAAAGCTATGAACAGCGCATTGTCATAAGGGAACTCTATACACAATCAGAAATAAACTAAACGTAAGAGTTCTTAATTTTACGATTGTTCACAATTCCTTTGCATCTACCATTTCTCCTGGTATTACAGATACAGAATACTCTTTGTGGTTCCTCTTCTCTGTGATCTGTATTCTTTCTTGTCATTCCTACTGTCTTTATCCATCTCTTCTGTGATTCCTGTCAGCTGGCCTTCTGACTTTCGGCCTTCTCCATTTTCAAATCACAGCTGTAAGTGGATCTTCCTTTACCTGTTTGTTTCGTTTCTCCTACTGGCTCTGCAGTTTAATTGAAAATACTATTTTGCCATGATGTGTGCTAGAAATACACTGCAAAGCTAAAAAGAGTCTCCAAGTAAAAGGGGAAATTCTCAGGGAAATATAAAGTACTTCCAGTAAACTCACTGACTTTTTCAACTGTTATGTTCTACCATGAAAATGCGTAAGGCAGTTAGAAAAGTGTTTTTATCTACTTAGAAATTGTAATGAGATCTTTGAATCCATTAGAGATGGACTATGAATCTGTAAGCAGTTAATAACAGTCCCTCATTAGAAAAGTAACAGAGGATTTGACATGTCAATTTGTACCTTGAAGCCATTATGATAGCTTAACAGATATAGTTATACTCATTTTATTGTTTTAAGGAAACATTACTGAGCATGTGCAATTATTAAGTCTCAAATCTTAAGAGGCTACAATGTTTCCTTGTAGTCCAGGAAAGTTGAAATTACATTATCCTGCAGCACACTCTCAAATATGATGACACAGAAATTACTGGGCTGGAAAGTAATGACAGCAATACAGACAGGGTGATCTGGATCACTTATGAAGGTGAACCTACTTAAGTGGTGTGTTTGTATCTTTTATTTTGTATCAAATCATACATAAAATCGTGCACGTAGGACAGAGGGTGCAATGCATAACACGAGAGAAAGTGTTCAGAAATGCAGTAATGGTGAAAAGGATTTAAAATGTGAGGTAGATAGTCACCTACAACTATAAGAAGATGCTCTATGAAGCCATATATTATTATTTGATAGTTAAGCAGTGGGATAGCAAGAAAAGTGTGTTAACACACTTTTTAAAATGACACTAATGATACTATCCCTGAAATGATATGTGCATGCTGTACTGTTGTTTCAAAAAGGATGCTCTTGGAAAATGAGCAATGAATTCTTGCTGCTTGTTTTTTGAACCAAGTGCTAGAAACACAATTTACAGAGATTCTTAACAAACTCTAACTTATTTTATCTAAGAGAGGATGAAGACATGATTTAATTGCAGCATGCGAGTTACATAACACATATATTTGTGAAGGGGAACATTTCTTTAACATAGTAGAGAATGGCCTAACAAGGTAAGTATAGAGCAAGATAAACATGTGGCTAGAAGGTGTAAGAAATTTAGTACTTAATCATTAAGACAATGCTCTTATAGGTGTGACTCTTTGATAAATATGATCTTTTATCTGTGTATGTCTTACTGAAAACTTATTGCAGATTTATTAGAAATTCAAGATTTGTGATTACAGATTACCACCTGTACTGATCACTGGTCAAACAAAATGATCATACAATCCTCTGCCATATCTGTGAAATGAATCAACCAAAGCAATTCAGATCCTGATGCTTCTGTGAGACTAAAGCAAGTCTGTGTTAGGAACTCCACAGAAGCCTCAGTATGAAGTACAATCTGGGAGAAATAAACTTTTTTTTATGCCATTTAGCTACTTTCAAATATTCTGAGAGAGAGTTTTGGTGTCTGCAGTTAGGTGTCACTTTAACCCTAAGTGTATCCTGAATAATTCCACTCTAAATATGTGCAGAAACATTAACTACGATGAATAAAACTCAATTAAAAATGCAAAGCAATAATGTGAAAACAGAATTGACATGAAACTTCCAAATGCGATAATGTTCTGAGTTTGTTTTCCCCTCTGACCTTTACATTTAGGAATGGGTGTCAAAAATTTTTGAAAAAATCATTTTTTTTATTACTTCTGGAGCAAAATCTAGAAATTTTAATTGAGGAGCATCTCTGTGCACAGATACAGATTATTTTAGAACAGGAAAATATGAGTTTACGTGGTTGCTCTGGTATTTGTATGAATGATAAAGACCTTTTAAGAAAAAAGCGCTTCTAAAAAAAGCAAGAAGAAAGTTGGTTTTGTTTTTATAACCTTGGTTCTGTATAAAATAAACAAGGCTTTTGTCCTGATTCAACTGAAGATTCATTTCAGAGTCTTGTTACAGACACCCTGGTCAATTCCTGTATAGATCTAGAGTTTGACATAAAACAATCCACAAAACCAACTAAAAAGTAATCACAATGTAATAATTGGCTTCTTTATGCACAAAGTCTACTCCAGTTAACAGACAATTAATGCTGTTTTGGAGGACACTGCAAAAATCAACAAAACTTTTAAGTACATGCTTAAATTTAGGAATATGCTTAAATCTATCCTGATCTTCAAAGCAATCAGGTGGATGCCTAATTCCAGTGAGGTACATCAGACCTGATCATGTGCCTGTATACTTTCTTGCAGAGCCCATACAAATAGCCACTTTATCATCAAAGATTTTAATTTTTTTATTACAAACAACCAAAATATCTATTTTTTTTCCCTGTTCAGCCACTTTCTGTCAATTAACCTATCACCTTCTGACTTATGAATGCCAGGATTTAACATGCATACAAAGGGCAAAACAAGTATCCAGGTAAGAACTTCTCAATTCATAACAAATTTTATTTAATTGCTCTATATTTTTCTCCTTGCATCTCCTACCAAACCAACAAATGAATTAAATTAAAAACTTCATGTAGTGTGACTATAATCACAGGGTTGCTACAGAAAGCACACATAGGGGAAAACCCGCTCAATGCTGTCATTGTATGTTGTACTTTTAATTTGAACTTTCCCACTTGAATCAATTTTGTAGTAGCATCCCTATTCACAACTGCCTAGAAGAAAAATGGTGATGACAGAATTATTTTTTTAAACCTAAACACATACACAGACATGTAAACTGTTCCTGTCCTTTCCCATACAACATAACTGCATCAGGAGATCTCTACTACATTAGTGCCTGCCTGGAGGCAACATGGGTCATAACCCCTGTTTCATACGTACAACTTCCACCTGTTAAGTGGCAAAAAGAGATGCAAGGTTCAGCCTTAAGTTTATTTTTCCTATTATACTGTGGGATAAATCTTGTGTGTGAGTCTTTCAAATGTAGAGATAATCTAAGACTTTTTCTAGGTCTTGGCAAAGTAACGAAATAAGTTTACAAAGTGGTTTTGGCCATCCTTTCATTCATTGAGAATAATACTGAATTAGTACTCAGCACGTTTTAGTGGTAGCAGTTAACAGAGTGTATAACATAGTCTCAGGGTACCAGCATATCTAAAGTTCCAAACAACATAAAAGGTGCTTCACAAACCATGGTCTATGCTCGAAACTTTTAAATACTGGAGATGAAGCAGCAGCCAAACATAGAGAAAGCAGATCACAAGCCCCATGTGAGCAGGCTTAAAAGACAGGAACCTTTCACATTTTTGTCCTCTCCCACTGTTCAGTATCAGGCAACTTCCCTGTTAAGCAAACAATGGGTTGATGTTATATTGTGTGTTGGCAAACATTTTCCAAAGGACAGACAGAAAACAAAGGAATGCTTTCACTTTCACAATACTTTTATCCTCTTATGCAGTAGTCCAACACCAGTCTGGAGTGGGAGCAGATGGAAACAGTAGGAGACAATGTTTTCAAAAGGAAAACCATATGAAGGTAGCAAATACTCCTAACAATGAAATCAAAACTAAGAAAATAGACACCCTAAATTGAATGTCAAGATCTTCAAGACAGTCAAACCAATCTAACTGCTCAGTGTTGTCATAAAAGTTAAACCTGCTGCCTTCTCCTTTTTTTTTTTTTTTTTCCCCCTCTGCTGTTCAGGTAGTCTATCAGAGGTGATGCAAGGGATGGGGACAGGATCAAGAATCTGGGGGCAAAGACACTGTAGGTCATGGGATGTGACACAGAGAGCCCTGTGTTTGTCTTCTGTGTCTTGGAAAATTTCATTATCAGACAAGAACTCTGAGGAAGTCTTGAGACACAAATGTAGTAGGCTACAAGAATTCAGGGATTTTTTCCAAAATCATATTTTCTCTAAGCAGACCGACTCCCTACCAAGATATAAGGGCCATAAAACTTTATAAGTGTAGTGTATTAGTTCTATCGATGCTCCAGTTCACGTAGATGGGGACTTAGTTAATCATGGATATATGGATTTCACTGTTTCAGCTCCTGGGATCATATAAAGCCCATTCAAACACTGCATCTGGAAGCTAGCACTTAACATCAACAGCCTACTTGCAGCCAGACCAGAAGACTGACAAAGAAAATGTATCCTCCTGATTCAGCATTAAACCTGGACATGGAAGAATATATGGAAGAGTATATGGAACTCACTAAAATGCCTGTACACCAATGCACGCAGTATGGGGAACAAACAGGATGAACTAGAGACCTGTGTGTGATCTCAGGACCCTGATCTCATTGCAATCACTGAGACACGGTGGGACAGCTCACATGACTGGAACACTGTCATGGAT
>WTSP01027936.1:0-23132 GCA_025331215.1 Actenoides lindsayi | reverse complement strand
TTAGGACAAAAGGCAATGGGAATAAGTTGGAGCACAAGAGGTTTAGGGTAAACACAAAGAAAAACTTTTTCACTGTGAGGGTGACAGAGCACTGGAACGGGCTGCCCAGGGGGTTGTGGAGTCTCCTTCTCTGGAGAAATTCAAAACCTGCCCGGACACATTCCTGTGTGACTTAATCTAGGTGATCCTGCTCTGGCAGGGGAGTTGGACTAGATGATCTTTCTAGGTTCCTTCCAATCCCTAACACTCTATGATTCTATGAAGTTGAGCAAAGGAGAAGTTACTCAACTTCTTTGTAACTTCAGAAACATTTTTTCTTTGCTTAACTCACCTTTAGTTTTTTCTAAACAGGATTTCTGGCTCCAAAAGGTAATCTTGTAACCAGGAGTTGACAAAAACCAAAACACTATCTCCCAAGCACTAGTTTACTCATTTATTAATATACTGTCTCATCCAAAAGTCACAGAAAACTCCACTATATACCTAATGTTTAGTCTCTCATGTATATTTGTTCCTGCCTCTCCTTAGGCCTTCTGTGTTTATACTACTTTGGTTTAATACAGTTTTGAATTGCTTTCAAAAATGAAAATAACTTGCCTTGTTCTGTTAGGATTTCACATAAAAATAGATAAAGTCAGGTAATTTAGATGCTTAAATTGCATGCTATTCGTGGATTAGTGGGCTCTAATGCAATAGAAAGGGTAAGACAAAAGTGGATCACAACTGTACAAGATTCACACTTGTACCTCTTGGGGCTGTCAGAGGCTCTTCCCTCCCACGTGCTTCCTTCCTCAGATCACCATGCATTCCTCCTGTTTGCTGGGAATGTGTTTATTTTGAAACAGCCAGTGTTTAAGTTATTGCAGGATTTATAACCTCCACAGCAAAAGACTAAGCACAGATGTTGCCTTTATTGCTCCACACCTTAGAACTGGCGTGTTTTCCAGCGAGCCCAACTGCCTCTCTTTGAGGAGACTTCGGGTCTTGTGCTGAGAAATCTCCTGTATTTAATGACTAAGTTTAATCAAAACTGTATTTAAAAGTCATGCAGGTGTACAAACACTTGCTGGACTTCTCTCTAAAATTACACTGATAAGAGTTTGGTACACTTTTAATCTCCTCTGCTTTTTCTTGTTCAGCCAGAATAAAATCTTCATAGGCCTTGAGCAGCAGGTGTAAGTCACAGCAGTAATTTCATGTCAATAGCAGTAGCTGCAATCAATGCCAAGGATGACCTGCATCTACTGAAGTGGTGCAGGACACTACTGAAATCTCCATCCTCACTGTGCTTGGTTCTACTGTTCTTTTGGGGGGTTTCTTTGTTTGTTTCCCTCGTTTGTTTGTTTGTGGTTTTTGTTGGTTTTTTGTTGTTTGGGGTTTTATTGTTGTTGGTTGGTTTTTTGTTGGTTTTTTTTGGTTTTGTTTTGCTTTTGGTTTTTTTTGTTGTTTTTGTTTGTTTGCTTAAATGTGATTGAAAAATCATGAATTAAGGTTAAAAAGGGGTCAGTGAGAACTGAGGTCTTCTGTATACTTGTAATTTTAGTCACAATGTTTGCTCTTGTACAGGAAAACGTGTTAAAAGATAGATGGAGAAATCGGGAAAGCTGGAGTTTTGATTTCCTCATTTGTATGGCATCCTATGCATATGGCACTTGTCTGCAGTAAAGAGGGGCATAATGATATTTAAAGACTGGTACAAGACCTAACAGCCTAGAGCTACACAATGGTTCTCTAGTTTCTCCTTTGCAAAGGACATTACACAGAGGAAGCTCTCCTTTGTACAGGGACAGTTAGGAAATTTCCTTACAGAGCTCAACACTCATTTTTGCTCCCTGACCGGGAAGTCATATATCAACTGGTTCTGTCAGAAATTTATACTCTCATAGGTTATGAGTTTGCTTCTGATGAGGGCCAACTGAACATGCCACACCAGTTCATTTTTTAGCACTCAGACCACAAGACAGGCAAGCTTCAGAATTGATTCTTCTGCACTGTGGCTATGAAATTCTGGTCACTTTGACATTCCTGATGTTTGCATGGTGTTTTTCACATGGAAAAAAAGCTATAAAATGTTAGTTAAGTAGTTCCCAGAGCCAGGGGAACCCAAATTAGAGTGGAGAGACATGAATTAGAGAGGAGTGACCTGCCACGAGCCAGCAGCTCTCAAGGGCAAGGGGCTGATGTGGCCAGGGGCATTGCCAGGGGCAAAAAAAAAATTTCTGCTGAAGTTATCTTCTCCTCTGTTTTAGCAGTTAAGAGGAAAGGGGGCAGACAGAAATAGATGAATAATGAATTATCAACTTCTGGCTATGTGGCTGGTGCCATTGCAAGGGTTGTGGGTTTTATGAAAACAAGACATTCTCTGATGACTATAACCTGCTAGAGAGGGAGGGAATACACCTGTCTCAAAGAGACAAGGGAATCTTAGGCTGCAAGCTAGCCAACTTGGTGAGGTAGGCTTTTAACTGAAGGATTATGGGGGGCAGGATCCAAGATGGCAATGCTCACACTACGACAGACAACTGGGGAATAACGCAGGACAACCACAGCAGTGACAAATGCTCCTTAGGTGACTTCCAAGATGAGAGCCAGAAGGACAGCCAGCTCAAGGCTGTGTGCAACCATGGTGGATCCTCTTGCAACCCTCCAGGAAAAGATTCTTCCTCAATTAAGTTTCTGAAATACCTGTACACCAACGCATGCAGGATGGGTAACAAACAGTGAGAACTAAACATCTCTGTGCGGTCACAGGGCTGTGATCTCATTGCAATCATGGAGGCATGGTGGAATGTATGACTGGAATGCTGTCATGGACGGTTACGTACTCCTTAGGAAACACAGACCAGCAAGGAGCGGTGGTGGAGTTGCTCTTTATGTGCAAGAGCAACTGGAATATATCAAGGTCTACACAGGGGAGGTGGATGTGTTGAAAGCTTATGGGTAAGAATTGAGGGTCAGGCTGATATGGACAACACTGCTGTGGGCGTTTACTGCAGACCACCAGACCAAGAAGAAGCAGCTGGTGAGGCCTTCTACAGACAGCTAGAAGTAGCCTCAAGATCACATGCCCTGGTACTCATGGGGTACTTCAATCACCCTGATATTTGCTGGAAAGGCCACATAGCAAGGTACACACAGTCCAGGAGGTTCCTGCAGACCATTGGTAATAACTTTCAGACAAAGGTGGTGGAGAAGCCAACAAAGAGAGGTGTCCTTCTGAACCTTGTACTAATGAACAGAGAAGGTCTGGTTAGGGAAGTAAACACTGGGGGCAGCCTTGGATGCAGTGACCATGAGATGGTGAAGTTAATGATCATGCAAGGAAGAAGCAGGGCAACAAGTAGGATTGCAACCCTGGACTTCAGGAGAGCTAACTCTGACCTTTTCAAAGACCTGCTTGGAGGAATCCCACAGGTTAGGACTCTAGAAGGTAGGGAGGCAAAAGAAAGGTGGTTAATATACAAGCACCACTTCCTTCAAGCTTGAGGTTGGTGCATTCCTATGAGTTAAAAGATCAAGTAGGGGAGGCAGGAGAGCAGCATGAATGAACAAGAAGCTTCTGGAAAACATCCAATGGAAGAAGGAAGTTTACAGAATGTGGAAAAAGGGACTGTCCACTTGGGAGGAAAATAGGAACATTGCCGGAGCATGTAGGGATGTAACAAGGAAAGCCAAGGCCCTCTTGGAATTAAATCTGGCAAATGATGTAAAAGACAACTGAAAGGGCTTCTTCAAGTACATCAGTAAGAAAAGAAAGACTAGGGAAAACGTGAGCCTGCTGCTGAATGAGGTGGGAGCCCTTGTGATGGAGGATGCAGAGAAGGCAGAGTTACTGAATGCCTTCTTTGCTTCCGCCTTTACTGCTAAGACCAGTCCACAGGAATCCCAGTCCCTGGAGATGAAAGAGAGTAAAGAAAAGGAAGACTCTACCCTGCTGGAGGAGGATTCAGTTAGAGATCATTTAGGCGAACTGGACACCCACAAATCCATGGGCCCTGATGTGATGCACCCATGAGTGCTGAGGAAGCTGGCTGATGTTACTGCTACGCCACTCTCCATCATCTTTGAAAGGTCATGGAGAACAGGAGAGGTGCCTGAGGACTGAAGGAAAGCCAGTGTCACTTCACTCTTCAGTAAGGACAAGAAAGAGGTCCCAAGAAAATACCAACCAGTCAGCCTCACCTCCATGGCCGAAAGGTGATGGTACAGCTTATTCTGGAGGTCATCTCTAATCATGTGGAGGAAAAGAAGGTTATCAGGAGTAGTGTGCATGGATTCAGAAAGGGGAAATCATACTTAAACAATCTGATGGCCTTCTATGAATATGTGACTAGCTGGGTAGATGAGGGAAGAGCAGCAGATGTTATTTACATGGACTTCAGGAAGGCTTTTCACACTGTCTCCTATAACATCCTCATACATAAGCTTAGGAAGCATGGGTTAGATGAGTGGACAATGAGGTCAAGTGAGAACTGGCTAAACAGCAGAGCTCAGAGGGCTGTGATCAGTGGCACAGAGTCTCTAGTTGGAGACCTGTAGCTTGCGGAGTTCCCCAGGGGTTTGTACTGGGTCCAGTCTTGTTTCACATATTCATCAACGACCTGGATGAAGGGATCAAGTGTACCCTTAGCAAGTTTGCTGATGATACAAAAGTGAGAGCAGTGGCTGACACAGCAGAAGGCTGTGCTGACATTCAGCAAGATCTGGACAGGATGGAGAATTGGGCAAAGGGGAACCTAATGAAGTTCAGCAAGAGCAAGTGTAGAGATCTGCACCTGGGGATGATTAATCCCATTCACCAGTACAGGTTAGGGCTGACCTGCTGGAAAGCAGCTCCATGGAGGACCTGGGAGTCCTGATGGGCAAGTTAACCATGAGCCAGCAGTATGCTCCTGTGGTCAAGAAGGCCAGTGATATCCTGGGGTGCATTAAGAAGAGTGTAACTAGCAGGTCGTGGGAGGTTCTTCTCCCCTCAACTCTGTCCTGGTGAGGCTACATCCTGAGTACTGGATCCAGTTCTGGACTTCCCAGTACACAAGAGACAGGGAAGTCCAGAAGTCTGAAGAGAATCCAACAGAGTGCTACAAAGATGAGTAAAGAACTGGAGCATCTCTCTTACAAGGGGATGTCTGAGAGACCTGCGTCTATTTGTGCTGGAGAAGAGAAGGCTGAGAGGGGATCTTTTCAATGCTTACCTATATCTAAAGGGTGGGTGTCAAGAGGATGGTGCCAGTCTCTTTTCAGTGGTGCCCTGTGATATAGGACAGGGGGCAATAGACACAAACTGGAACACAGGAAGTTCCACCTCAACATTAGGAAAAACTTCTTTCCTGTGAGGGTGATGGAACCCTGAACAGCCCTGGAACAGCCTGCCCAGAGAGATGGTGGAGTCTCCGTCTCTGGAGACTTTCCCAATTGGATGTGTTCCTGTGCAACCTGCTTTAGGTGATCCTGCTTTTGGTAGTGGGGTTGGACTAGATGATCTTCAGAGGTCTCTTCCAACCCCTACCACTGTGTGATTCTATGATTCTGTAATATTTAGCAATCCCTTTCCCCATGATCCCTGTAGGGGTTTCAAAGCCCCATGTGGAGATGTGGTGCTGAGAGACATGGGTTAGTGGTGCCCTGGCAGTGCTGGGGGAATGGTTGGACTTCATGATCTTCAAGGTCTCTTCCAACCAAAATGATTGTATGATTCTATGTATCTGCAATTTTAGTATGTAAACAACAACAAAAAAAATACATAAACTGAGTGTTTGAATCAAAGCAGTACTTTTCAATTAATTACATTGCCTCTTCCTTTTTTTTGGAAACATTAATAGAGTACTTAGTATTGTACAAAAAAAATAATTGTTTGGCTCTTTGGTATTACTTGATTTTGATTAAAAAAAAAAAAAAAATCTGAAAAGTGTGTGGCTAACTAAGCAGTCGCTCTTGGAAAACTGTTCTTCAGAAGTAATGATGGGCAACTTCCTTCTTTCAAAGAAGGAAATAGTGTAATTCCAGGTAAGTATGTACCTGTGTAAATACATGAATGTTTTTCCTGCTGAAGTGCTATGGGAGATAAAGGCTAAAATACACCAAACTGTGCTCCAGTATGGCACGTTTTACAGTTGTTAATGTTAGTAATTTTATATCTATTTATATTTCATAGAATTTATTGTTAGCTGTTTATTATGAAGTAAAGCTAAAGCAGGTATTTATCATACTGCATCAGAAATTCAGCAACGATTTTGTGGCACTATAATTTCCTTATTAATTGTAAAAACTAGTCAGAAAAAGGCAGTACAGAAAAACAGTATTATACACAAATGATATTTCACACTACACAGAAAAGTCCCTGCAGTTTCTTAATGTGACTTAGTTGTTGCCCAGAAAAAAAAAAAATCAATTTAAAATATATTCTTGAAAGAGAAAATAAAAGTGGATACTCTCCCTCTGAAGATAAAACCACTGTAATAAATAGGCAGAGGAGTATGTTATTGCTGTTTGATTTATTTCCAAATCTTTGACACTCAGGAAAATCTCTCCCAAAGCAAATATGGAAATTATTTCAGTATCACTGCTTCTTGGTTCAGCAAAAATGCTGGCACAACCCTTGAACAGTGCTGACTTCCATTCTGTGTTTCCTGGGCACTTCCAGGGCTGCTTATCTGGAAGCCAGAACTTGAATGTCCCAGAGGAACGTATCGAGTAGCCTATCTGGTTGTTCTGTCTTTAAACTATTCACTAATCTTGCTAAACTAGTTGCAGTAACAATCTCTTTTCAGTTGATAAGGATAAATCAACTTCTACAGGTGTCTGATTACTTAAAGTATGCTGTTGTCTTCCAACAGTAAATTAATTCAGGCGAAGCTGTTTATTAGCTGACTTTATGTTACTAGTTCTACCTTGTCCACAGAGTACAAGAGGTGTGTTTCCATATACAGGTTTGCAAGGTAATTTTTTGACAGGCAGTTTGATTCTTTCTAGCAGCACTTCCACTGAAGCTAAAGAACTGATCATCATCATAACTGTTTAAAACACCGAAAGTTCAGTCTTCCCATGCAATAAAAAACACAAGAAGTGCATGCAACAACGAAACCAAGTTACTAAATATGCAAAGCACTTACAAGAATGCCATGCCACCTCAGAAAGAACAATGATTTGGCTTCCACTGCACAGACGGAAAAAGCGAGAGAACAATTCTTGGGAGGGCAATAAAAAGAGAGCGAGAATTTTCCTTAGCTGCCAATGCCTGGCATAGGTGTTTTGGAAATAAATTTTTAAGAGGTTGTAAAGGAGGGTGACACATACTTATTTGCTGTGCTGTTAGCATGTAGAGGTGAAATTCAGTCCCAAATTCTGTCTCCCCTGTACCCAGGCTTGACTCAGACCCTGTGTGACCTCTCCTCCTCCCTCTTTCTCTCTGCAGCCTGTCCCATCAGGCAACTGTCACTCCTTCCTTTGTCCCTGCTGTCTCATACCACAGCCCCACTCGCCTAAGTTGACCTCATTAAGGGCCAGGCCAGGGACATGCAATCCTTTTCTCTGCTCTGCCACTTATATTTGGAATTGGAAAAATGACACAAGATAAGCCAACTCCCCACAGACTTCATCAATGGCATTCGGGAGACATCAGGCCTGTCTAACTCTTTGCCTCCACTTTATTTCGTGGCCACAGGACCTTTGGAGACTCACAATACTCACTGCTGATAAAGGCTTACTAGCTCCATTCTGGCTGCTGTCCAGAGTCAAGTATACTTTCTCAGAGCAGAAGTGTCTGTCCCCTCCTGTGAAAGTTACTATAGCTCACTTGGGAGCTCACAAATGTACGTCACTGGAAAGCACTATGTAGTGTACGGAGTTTTCTGAAGAAGCAAAGTAAGCTGGGTTAATCAGATCCTTTGCTGAAGCTCAAAGCAATACTGACTTCACAGTCCTCACTGGAAGTGAAAAGTAAGTGATTTTGCATGGGTTTTGTTTCAGCATCAGGGCTCAAGGCAGCCAGCCCTGGATGCAACTAATTCAGATCTCGTAAGTCCGCATGGACTGACTTCAACTGCAGTATGGATTATATTTCGTCTGTCTCCATCAGAAATCTTATGGTACAAATATAAAAGGATGACTTATAAATACTGGCTGATGAGTTAAGCTGCTCAGCAAGTCTTTTACCTTCAACAGCTTTCTATAAATCTCAGTAACATCATGCTACATCCATAATCATGCAATGAGATTATATAGCTGTCTCATCCAAGTAATTCACCAAGTATTATTCACCAAGTAATTTGTAAACATTAGTTTCCCCTGTGGCTCGGTCACCTAGTTTTATTGTGCCCTGCTGGCACCTCTATAATGATCCTCCACCCTGAATCCCCTAACGCTTTGCATTTGTGCATCTGTTTGTCCTTTCAGTCCAGTTTTGGAAATCAGGAACGCTCTTCCAAAAGCCCCCAGAGCTAAGTCATAATACAAGCAGCTGGAGAAAGAGCATGGCCAGGCACAGTATCTTTTCTTAGGTTTACAGGTCTCTATTAGAACATCTCTTCAGAAGTTTTGTGAAAATTCCACTTCTTCAGCAACTGAAATGCATTATATTTAGCTAATATGTTTTTTCTTATATTTGAAAAGACTACCCAAATTGTAGTGTCTTATAATTCTTTTCCATTATATTGCTATCTCTTAGAGAAAATTAGCAGACTATGGAGAGGTACAACACAGTTTTACAAAAGCCCTTCTTTAGGGTTCCAAACAGGAGACTGTGAAGTGGTCTGCTGTTAACACTCCTCCAAATGCATTTTGTCTTCCGCCTACTCTCCCAAAGCACAGTTTGTGGCAAGAATGAAGGAACAATGAGGAATAAATGCAAAAAGAAAATAACAAAGGTTGAGAAAAGGAAAGAGATCCTGAAAAAGAACAGTCTTGAAAAGAGGAAGTACTTCATTTGTAGAGATGAGCTGTAAAACCAGACCTTAACATGATTTAAGACAGAAGGAGAGCTTACATCTCTGTGTACCTAAGATACATGTAAAACAAAATGCAAGTTTTACTTCAATGAAGATTTGAATTATACTTTATGCTGGTATGGGATGTGTTTAGCAATGACAATTGAAAGACAGCATTTTCTTTGCTTTATATATATAATATGTGGTGTCCTTCTTCCTCCACTCCAAGCTGATTAAGAATGTGACTATCTCACCCATTTACTATCTGAGGGGCTGACGGGCAAGTTCCCATGTTTCCGACTGTCTGTGGTTTACAACTTTAGTGATATTGCCAGCTACTTTCCTATGTTCTCATGTAAATTTCACTGCTATAAAAAATTTCAGAATGACCCCCAAGTATACATTTTAGAGACCCTGGCTAACAGCTTCTCTGAGTATAACACCATCAATTTTTTTTTGTGGGTATCTCACTTACTCTATGCTGACGTTTCTCAGAGGAATACCATGTCCCCCTAGTGATCTACTGTTCCAGCTTCTTCTGGAAGTTCCAGCTTTCCCCTGTTTCTCTCTGACAGTGCCATACCTTCTCCAGCTGTAAGGAATAACCTCTGGATATACATTTCCTCTTTCTTCTTCTTCTTCATGAAGTGTCATCCAGTGATAGAAGACCACCTCAGCTATCACATTTATTCTTAGGTGCTCTAACAGAACAGTGCCTCTTCCTCCAGCTTCACATCTCAAAACGTCAGACTTCTCCTCCAGTAAATTCTCAGTCCCACAGAAATATTCCATTATATATTCAACTCATGCCCAGCAGTAACTAGGCCATGCAGAGTGGGAAGAACCTGGTTGGAAGTGGAAACTTCTCCAAATTAGAAAATCCTGTCAGCGCTAGCAATTGGTATTAACAATAGAAGGGATGCTAACAGTACTGGAGAGGATTATTCTTGATCAGTGTTGAAAAGACTTATGCCTGTCTGAACTAATTGCAAAGGCATAGTCAGCATCTTAGTAGTCTAACAATGGTTTGTTAAAAAATAAACAATGGCTAAATTAATTTATTGCAGTTACATTCTATTCTAAAATAATATGGAGCTCAGCATCACAGCAGAGCTAGATTACAGCTGCAGAAAGCTTCGCCCATGCGATTCCAGTTTCAGCTAAGTTTTACAAAGGTTTTCTGAACTGGGGAGCAAAAAGAAATGGTCAGCAAGGACCCTTGTGATTCAAGTCTACTAAAATCAAAGTTACTTATGTTAGCCACATCTTTGCATATATATTTTTTTTAATTATTATTATTATTTTTTAATATGTTTACCTCCTGTCATTTTTATGCACATTTCTACATGCAGGCAAGATGAGGAAACTCATTAAACCAACTAGCAGGTACAGTGAAATTGGTTAGGCACAAAGTCCCGTTAGTCATTCCAAAGACACTGTTTATTATTATTACATGTTAAGCAGAACAGTTTCAGACAGCAGCAGGGCTTGAGGGTTAACTTCGACCTCTTTCAGTTATGCAAACTGATGGTATATAGTTCATCAACAAATAGGTTATTTTGTCAACATCGATGAAAGAAAAGAAATTTATTAGATGTAACATGATAATACAAAGACAGCTAAGCTCTGGGGATGGTATATGGGATTTAGTTCTCTCCTAACTCAAAACGTGGAAAGGGATACTAACTAGGGACCTTACTTCCCGTTGATTTTACTTCTTTGATACCAATTAATTCTGAGCAAGGCGGACCTAGTTCTGTAAGTCAGTTTTGAATAATAGTTGAACAGGTGAAGCTTCATGTGTTACTTATCTATAAAAATATTCTATTTTACTTATAAGCATGGATGCCTTGGGCTTCAGAGGCCATGATAAATCAGTTGGGGTTTTCCCCAACTTGCCTTCCTTTGAGGAAGAAAAATTAGAAGAAAAACTCCTTTTCCTTGCTAATAAAAATAATGAGAAACTGTAATTTCTCAACAGATAATCCCCTGGTAATGAAAAATACAAGTACTCATTCGTGTTCAGGTGATGAGTGGCTCTGGAAGCACTGTCTGCTTTGCCTTGCACAGAACTGTAAGGAGCTAAGTAACTACATTCCTAATCTCTCTGCTCCTTCTAGGCATGTGTTTAGAGCAAATGGAGAAAAAGATTTTAAAAAGACCTTTTAATTTGTTCACAGAACAGTTCTTGAGAGATGCTTTTAAACTTTGTGATGGCCCAAAAGAGAAAGAAGGCCTGAATCTCCCTTGTAACTTCTTGACATGGATATCATACAAACAAAAAATGTATTATTTCTAGCCTAGACAAAATTACAGGGGGTGGTACTTGTGAAGAAAAAGATGGGGGAAAAGAAATATAAACCAGACATTGCTTCACAAAGTCTTTGAATAAAAGGAGTTGTGTCAACAAATCTGAAGTACATTTACAGCCCTGTTAGAGATTATGCCTGTACAATGGCCAAAGGTATCAATCTTAACCCACAACTAAGTTACTTATTAATCCAAATGCAAACCTGTACATGATAATACTTTATTACTGTCTCAATAACATGTCTGCAGCCATCAACCTAGAAACCTCTTCCTGACTTAGCAATAACTAAAACCATTAACTAACCTTGAATTCCATTTTTTTCTTCAACATACAAAGGTAAATAAGATTAATGAAAGTAGCTATGGTTACAATCACAAATAGAGTCATACAAGGCTATCTGGTAAGGATCCCAGTCAGGCCTGAAGCCAACCTATTCACATATCTTTAGGTATTCTCTCTGCTGAAACTAGTGTACTTGCTAATTATTTACTGATGTCTCTGAACAAAATGTCATCAAACCACTATCACTAAAGATAATGCAAATACAGATTTATTCAGTAGATGTAAATGCAATCAGCCAGGAACAGCATGCAGAGGGTCTGCAAGCCAGAATTTCTTCCATAGTTATAGAAATGATGGTATTCTGAAACTTCTATAAGACAAACAGTAAAGTCTGTTTGCTGCCCTGAAGTGCTTTCTGTAGTAGACCAGCAATTGTGGGGCAGCTGAGAAGCAGTGTGGCTAGGTTACACAACTGATTTATAAAGAGGAGACTGCTAACTTCATGAACAAAAGTAGATGCAAGTTCTATAAGCATCTACTATCAGTTAAAAAACACCCCACTAATCTAGTTCCACGAAAAAGCTATGGTGTCACTAAAAACCTTATATATAAATCTAGAAGCACAGAAAAAAAAAAAAAATTACACAAGCTATTCTACAAAATATATAGTGGGCTTTTTTCTTGACTACTATTATTCTCCTGAAATTTGTCCTTCCTTTTTTTAGTCCAACACAGAGCTGAAATTCTGTAGCCATAACAGTGGACTACCTAGGGATAAATTACAATTATTTTATAGTTTCAATTACAAATGCTGACATAGTATTTTTTAAAAATAAGAACTGACAGGACACAATATCACAGTCTACTGCCATTTACTGGAATCTGTCTGTCACCTCATGCACATATTTATAGGATAGGTAGACTGAATAAACATGCACGGTGGAGGAGACAGAAGTATATACATTTCAATAACCTGTGAAAAAGGCCTGCCATGATCCCATGACCCCACAATAATACAGCTTTCATTAAAAAAAAAATAAAAATGCAAAGAACTACATTTGGGATAAAAGTTCTTTTCAAAGTGGACAATGAACTGCTAAAAAGATCTCTTAGCTGCATCAACCCACTACTGCAACTAAACAGAAATAAAATAGATTTCTACTGTATGAGACATACTGCCTGAAAGACATAAATGTCTAATAGCTCAGAAAGAGTAATATGGAACAATTCTGCCATTGGAAAAGTCAGTAGTACAGTTTACAGTTCTTTAATAAAAGTGAGAGGAATTTCGGAAGTAAAGTTATTACTTACCCTCTCATTAAAATACAAGAATTTGGGAAATTGAATGGAAAAGCTACTAAATTTTCTGACTGACAACATACTTACATGGTATAGCCATGAAGATAAGGACTTCTGACTGAGTTTACTAACACCAACTGTTCACTGTTAGTTACAAATTATCTGTAATTTTTTTTTTTGCTTTTCAATGTATGCAACAATGAATTACAAGCCAGAAGGAAATGACCAAAAAAGTTAAAATATTTTTAAACTGTGTTAGGACAATCTCATTCTTCACCCAAAATACTAAAGTAATGCTTTGAAAGTAACTAAATACAACTTTTTGTTGTGAATGAGAAACTAAATGTGAGCCCGCAACACGAACTCACAGCCCAGAAGGCCAACAGTATCCTGGGCTACGCCAAAAGCAGCATGGCCAGCAGGTCAAGAGAGGTGCCTTATTGTGGCCTTTCAGTACTTGAAGGAGGTTTGTAAGATAGGGACAGTTGTTTTAGTAGGCCTGTTGAGACAGGACAAGTGGTAATCGTTTTAAACTACTGGAAGGTAGATTTAGACAGGAAGAAATTTTTTACAGTGAGGATGGTGAAACACTGGAACAAGTTGTCCAAAGAGGTGGTAGAGACCCCATCCCTGGACACACTCAAGGTCAGGCTGGACAGGGCTCTGAGTAACCTGATCTAGTTGGAGATATCCCTGCTCACTGCAGAGGGGCTGGACTAGATGACTTTTAAAGGACCCTTGCACCCCAAACTATCCTTTGAGTTTATGATTCTGTGATTTGCAAATTCCTAGGAATAGTGAGGATATTTTTTAAAACACTGCGAATACAAAAGTTTCACTCTGTGCTTTAAATATGATTATCAGAAAAAAACAAAACAAAACAAAAATAAAACAAAAACAAACAAGCAAAACAAACAAACAAAAAACCCACAAAAAAACCCACAAAAAAACAAACAGACAAAAAAAACTGCTATGAAAACATGCAACTTGGGTCAGACAGATAATAGCACAAACAGTTTCTTTCAACAATACAACTGTTTATTACTAAAAGAGTGTAACTGTAAGTGAATAGTTAGCGTTCACAGCTCTTTTCTCCTCTTTCAGGACATCAAGACATTTATGTCACACTGATCTTGGAGACAGTGAATTAGGCGCATTGAAAACAAGTGGTTTCACGTTCTCACAGATTGTGGCTAAGCTCCTTCCCTTCTCACTGCTGAAAATTTATCCTCTAATAGGTAATTCCCAAGACATATTGCAATAGGAAACGTTCATGAATGAATGCATTAATAAATGTTTCCTATTGCAGGGCTCACTGGGAATTCTTTACAGTACTTGTAAGGATTTTACACGCCTTCATTAGTTACACAAAGAAAACAAAATTTACTTTTTCTGAACATACTGTACAGCCCCTTTTCAAAATATCACAGCAGATAACTAAATTCTAGCATGAAACTGAGCCACAAACCCTGTACTTACCATGTACCACATGCTTGGCCACTTGGGATCATTGAAATAAGTGGACTGGGTACCACCAGGTTTATAATCCCTCTTTATCCTTCTTTTAACCACCTGCTGTTGTATCCACTCCACCTGCCAACCAGGAAAATATGGAAAGCGTTAGGATTCCATGGAGCTATCAAGAAATGTGTGAAACACTGGGAAGTTTCCCATTACCATCATCCAAGACATATTTCATGTTAAAGAGTTCATTTTGTCATCAGGAAACACACAGCTCACCTTGGCATACCGTTCACTAAGGAGTATGTCCAATTTAGTTGAATATCCCTGAGCAACTACGTAAATCCCTGCTAGAAGGACTTCATTGGCTATCATCTTTTGATTTATGCTATGTTATTTTTCATTATTAGACTATTGCTTCTTTCAAATTTATAAAATCAGTTACTTTCACAAAATATCACAGTAAATTACAATGAGAAATTAGTTAAATTTCTGACAATAGGTATGGGGGGGGTGTTCTTTTTTTTTTTTTTCCCCTCTTAATTTTTATTTAAGCCTGTTCCTGAAAACAAAACATCCAGAAAAATAATCAAACATTTTGCTTAATCGGTGTCTAAATTGCCTTCACCACTTCTGAGTGAAAAAAACAAAACTAAACCATGTTTTTAGCACAGTGACTTTTTGTCAAGACGTGCTCAGCCAGGTACTCTTGAACTTTTATTTTATACTAAATTCTCCCCAGGGAGAAACAGATGGGTACTGAGCAACAGGTCAAATTACAACAACAACAAAAGATCCTGAAACAGGAAAATAAATATAAGAGTTAAAACTGTAATTCTGAAAGTTATATTGTCTGTCTGACACCTCTTCAAAGATTCATGACACATCCCGAAAGGGCAACACAAAAAGCAACATCAACCTTAGAGCAGACAGGGTGCTGCGGTTATTTCTGCGTTAGCTGTTCTAAATGGGAGCTAGTTTCTAGAAATGTAAATAATATAAACTATCCACAGAGAAACCCAAGTTATATTTATACACATCTAGCTTCCTGACAGCTCATATTTCTGCTGAATTGTTCCATGGGATGTAACTATAAAAATTCAATTCACCCCTCTCCAAGTAAGACAGCCATTTCCTACTAGCAGCCAACTCTGCACCTTTTCTTTGTGCTGTTTATGTGTATCTGTGTGTGTACATTAAGATATAATTATACAAAAGAATTCTACTTTCTGCTCATGTATTTCTTTGTCATGTGTCAGAGATAGTATTAATGTTTTCCCTTAGCAGGCTAATCTCTCTAGTGTGTACCCACAACTTCACGGCTTCAAATCCTTAAATAGACATAGGTCCACTGACATTAACAGAAATTTTGCATGAGATTCATACCATGCCTACCTCTACAACCTCTACCATTCCACTCTGGCCTCTACTTTTTGGTCAGATGAAAATACAGGAGCCTGTGCAACACACAAATTTAAGCAGAACTTCGACAACCTAATCCCATTATTATATGGATAAATTAAAGGGTTTTTCCTAACAAGACAAATTGCAAAACTCTTTACTATTCACTATGAAGACATGTTGTCTCCATTTATTTACTGCCTATTCAGCTGCAAATATCTTCTGACCCTTAAAAATTTAAACATAAAGGCAGCATAGTACTTGTGGAGACTGATAAATGCATACACTTATGCCTCAAAAAAATGCCCCGCTAATTCCTTTCCTGCTTCCTGTATTCCTAACAACATTATCAAGAACACTTATCAGACAGTTATGTAGTCCATGCAATAGTAACTGCAACAATAATTTGGCATATAAAGAATTTTGAATATATGTGGGTATTTATGTACATGCACATATTTGTACAAAGAGCTTGTATCAACTGAGTTATCTCCAAGCCTGTAGTATTTAGCCTGTAGTGGTTAGATTTTAGTGAGGTATGGATAAATATTTTTCTGTATCTTATCTACCACTGTTTAACAAAAAAAGTGTGTGTCTGTAGTTCAGAATATGTATCTGTTGCAGGGCCTGCCCGTATTACGTACTGGATGTTTTTCATACTTTCTATGTCCTCAGCCCCTAGGAAAGTTAGGGAAAACATATGAAAGTGTAATTTTGCTGAAGGTCTGTGCAGCTTGCATGATGAGACCCAAAGCCAGAAAAAGAAACATAACTTCTTGTCTTCCCATAAGACCTAATGACAATTTAATCTATGCATAAATTTACAATAAGTAAAATATATTTGGAACCAGTAATGAGAGGTATTCTTCAGGGACTGGTACTGGGACCACTGGTGTTTAGCATCTTTGTTGGTGATATGGACAGTGGGATCGAGTGCATCCTCAGCAAGTTTGCCAGTGACACCAAGCTGTGTGGTGTGGTCAACACACTGTAGGGAAGGGATGCCATCCAGAGGGGCCTGGACAGTATTGAGAGGTGGGCCCATGCCAACTTCATGAAGTTCCACAAGGCCAAGTGCAAGGTCCTACATCTGAGGCAGGGAAATCATAGAGTCATACAATCATTTAGGTTGGGCAAGTCCTTTAAGCCCATTAAGTCCAATCATTAACCCTACTCTACCAAGTGCACCACTAAGCTATATCCACACGAACCACATCTATATGGCTTTTAAACACATCTAGCGATGGTGAGTCAACCACCTCCCCAGACAGCCTGTTCCAATGCCTGATAACCTTTTTCAGTGAAAAAAACTTTCATAATGTCCCATCTAAGTCTCCCCTGCTGCAGCTTGAGGACATTCCCTCTAGTTCTATCACTAGTTACTTGTGAGAAGAGACCAGTGCCTACCTCTCTACAATGTCCTTTTAGGTAGTTGTAGAGAGTGGTAAGGTCTCCAATCAGCTTCCTTTTCTTCAGACTAAATAGCCCCCGTTCCCCTCAGTTGCTCCTCAAAAGACTTGTTCTCCAGGCCCTTCACCAGCTTAGCTGCTCTTCTCTGGACAATCCAAACCACAAGTAAAGGCAGGGCAGAGTATGGATGGAGAGCCGTCCTGAGGAAAAAGACTTGGGCATGCTGATTGATGAAAAGATTAATATGAGACAGTAATGCGTGAATGCATCTCAGAAGGCCAACAGTATCTCGGGCTACATCAAAAGAAGCATAGCCAGCAGGTCAAGAGAGGTGATTCTCCCCCTCTACTCCACTCTTGTGAGATCCCACCTGGAGTACTGCATCCAGCTCTGGAGCCCTCAACACAAGAAGAACAACTGCCTGTTGGAGCTGGTCCAGAGGAGGGCTATGAAGATGATCAGAGGGCTGGTGCACCTCTCTTAGGAGGACAGGCTGAGAGAGTTGGGTTTGTTCAGCCTGGAGAAGAAAAGCCTTAGGGGAAACCTTATAGAGGCCTTCCAGTATCTGAAGAAGGCCTACAGGAAAGCTGGGGAGGGGCTTTTTGCAAAGCCCTGTAGTGACAGAATGAGGATTAATGGTTTGAAACTGAAAGAGGGCAAATTTAGATCAGAAATGAAGGCCATTGGCCAAATACCTCTTTTTTAAGGCACTGACAGGCTTGGGTCATCAACCACCTCTCTAGGAATCCTGCTACACTGTTTGACCTCCCTTTCAGTAAAGAAATGCTTTCTAATGATGACATACCAGGAAGAAGAGACCAGCACTTCCCTCACCACTTCCTCTCCTTAGGAAGCTGCAGAGAGCTCTTGAATTTTCTGGAAACTAGACAAACCAAATGTAAAACACTAGGACTCACTTTGAGCACTACAGATATCCACATCAGTGAAAGGAGTAAGTCAAAATGACCATTTCCAGTCAGTGACTGTGCACTGCTATGAAGGAGTCAGGATGCTAGACAGAGTAACCTGAAACATCACAGTATGCCTGGCCACAGTCTTGACTATAACCTTGAGTGAAAGGTATTTAGCCAACACCCTATGTTGAGATTTGTTTACTAATTATTTTTATTCTGAGGATGTATTGATCCAGCCATCTAGAACATAAAAACATCACAAGTTCTCATCTGAAAAGTCAGTGCATAAGATTTGATTTACTGAAAATATCACTGCTATATAAATAGAATAGCTTACTCCACTGAACCAGAGGGTTTGGGGTTTTTCTTTAATAAGTGAACACAAAAACTTGCCACTTTAAGTTAAATTGTACAATCACTGGGTTATATTAAAGAACACAAGGTCAAGACTCAGCAGTCACTTTAATAATCTGATATATATTTGGTTTGGGTATTTTATGGTTATTCATCCACATACCACTGTCAAATGCCTGGTATATCCTGGACTTGTTTGATTCCACATGAAAAGAGCTCATTTGTATAACAATATTTTTAAAAGCGTCCATATTTTCTAACCCAAAGGCCTTCAAGGAAAATGTCGGGAGTAATTGATTACACAGATTCCCATTTCTTGCCAAAAGGAGACTCTATGCAAACAATGAGGTGCATTTTAACATTTCCATAAAGTCACAGTTACTGAGGGGGAAGAGTGCACATTTTCCCATTGACTTCAGCTTCCAAAGTTCCATTTCCTGAATGTCTAGAAATCAAAGCCAAGCCAGATTGGAGACCAAACTACTTTTTTTTTTAAAAATCACCACTTCCAGCCTTCTCACTTCAGCACTCACAGGGTTGTTCTGCGTACGATGCAGCTCTTCTTCACAGACTTGCATGGAACAAGGGTGTGGCATAAAAGCTGCTCTGAGCTAATTCAAGCATATCACTCTTTTGTTCTCTTTAAGTGCTAAAAATTAAAATGAAATGGTATCTTTGTGCAAAACAAAACTACTAAACAAAACTGCTTTCTACCATTTTTACTCTCCCTGATCCAATAGCATTCTTGGGAAAGGAGCCCCATGTAAGTATGCTGCAGTAAGACCTCCTCTAATGTAGTAAACTGTGAAAAATAAAGAAGTTTGAAAAATGAAAAAAAACCTTAACACACTGAAAAAAATAATCTACCAATTTATCAAAGCATACAAACACTAGACAATCTTGTGAAAAAGTACTTTTTCTATATCCTGAGAAAGTCTGCTTGAATAAATATTTACAAATTGATTAAAAATATGTCATTCAGTATGTGAAAATGCCATTAATACAAAAGCAGAAGTTACAGGCAAACTGAAGATGTCATCCTTTCCATTTTGAGGAAAACATGCATGGGGAAAAAAAATACCCTAACTCTGAAGCAGGTTATACTTTTAATAACTGAAACTATTATTTGTATCTTGAAGAATTAAACATGACGGTGTGGGGTTACAGTCTGTCAAGAAGAGTTGCTAAAGCTGCCACTCCCAAATGTAACTGTGACTTTACCCCTTGTATTGCCATCATTCACCTCAATCTGTCCTATGCCTGTAAGAAGTAATCAGAAATTCCTGCTGAGATAACAGGAAAGCATTTGCCACAGGAACACTATAGAAAGAGAAGAAGTGGGAGAAAACTCAGGTAAGGCACATGGAAAGTATTGCCAAGCAAGCAGTGAACCTGTATGGAGCCAGGATGAATCAGCAACAAGCACAATGCTCACTATGTGGAAAGCTGGCACTGGGCAGCATTGCAGAACTTCTACTTGGAGTTTGTCTACAGAGGAATTGTTCTGTGTGAGCATCCTCCCTCCCTGTGAGGATGGTCTCATGCTGGACCCAGCATATTTCATTCTTCACTTGACCTTCCAACACTCACATACATCTGGCTGGAAAAGGATGGGAGTGAGGCTGGCACTCTCAGGGACAGAACATGAGACTATGCTTGGCCCAAAATAGGCCACAGGAGAAAAACTGCTCTTACAGTTCCTACTTTACAGGGAAAGGATGCCATCCAGAGGGACCCTGACAGGCTAGAGAGATGCGCCTTTGCAAAACCTCATGAAGTTCAACAAGGCCAAGTGTAAGGTCCGGCATCTGGGTTGGGGCATTCCCAAACACGGGCACAGGTTGGGTGATGCGTGGATTGACAGCAGCCATGTGGAGAAGGACTTGGGGGTAGTGGTGGATGAAAAGCTGAATATGATCCAGCAATGTGTGCTTGTAGACTAGAAACCCAACTGTACCCTGGGCTGCATCAAAAGAATTATGGCCACCACGTCAAGGGATGTGATTCTCCCCCTCTGCTCTGCTCTCATGAGTACTGCATTCTGCTCTAGGGCCCCCAGTGCAAGAAAAAAATGGACTGCTTGAGCAGGTCCAGAGGAAGGCCACGAAGATGATCAGGCTGCCCAGAGAAATTCTGGATGCCTCCTCCCTGGAAGTGTTCAAGGTCAGGTTGGATGGGGCTTTGAGAAACCTGGTCTAGTGGAAGGTGTCCCTACCCATGGCAAGGGGCTGGAACTAAATGATCGTAAAGGTCCCTTCCAACCCAAACCATTCTATGACTCTATGATTCTAATAAAGTATTTACCTTAGCTGTCCCATCATTAAATTACCTGTAACACAAGCTCTACATAAGCGTATCACTTGATAACACTCTTTCTGCATTTCATATTGTAATGAAAACAAAAAGTCAATAAATTTAGGATTAAAGTGTGTAGGACAATACACCATTATCCAAGGCCCATATCTTGGTTACTGAACAACAAATCCAAGCCATTACTCATTAATGCAGGAGAGATGATTAAGAGTGTTGGAACACCTCCTGCTGTCCATGTGCAGAGTGATAAAAGTGAGAACCCTAAAAATGGGACTATTCAGCTTAAGAAAAGTCTGGTGGGTTTTTTAAATCATAATTGACACCAGGTTATTTTCCTAACCTATCAGTGTTCTCTGATTCATAGTAGCGTAAAAATAGATTAAGACAGTTGGGTAAAGCAGATGTTGACATACGTTAAATGACACAAAATTATTGTAGATACCATTTCAGAAACTGTAGGGTCTGAAGTTGCCATATTTCCATATCCATAAGAAACAACAGAATCCAAAGCAGTGCATTTTAATGTATCTGAAACACCCTTTACCTTTCTTCTGCACCATTCCCACCCCCTGAGCTTGGAGCTCTTCACAAGTATAAATACGTTATCAGCCTACAACTGTGCATGGCAGCTAAGTCTTCGTCATGCTTTAGGAGCAAGACTAGAGGAGTAAGTTGGAATAAGAAAAGAGCACAGCCTGGCTCTCAGTGGAGATGCATAGTCTCTGTACCAAGGCAGTTTATTAGCAGCCAGACCTGATGGGAAGGACAAGCATCACACTCAAATTCTGGAGATGCTAAGCCTGTCTGCTGCTGGTCAGGATTCATGTCCCACTGGAAAAGCAGGGAACAATGAAAGCCAAAAAGACCCATATTTTCTCTCCCTGGAGAATTCCCAGCAGGTTTCCTATTCATAGATGTGACTGTAGCAACTACTGAGTGAACATGGCTATGGCCTCTGCCCAATCTCCTCTCTTGCATGCTGTACCACAGCAGACCACAGAGCAGTTCAAAATTACACAATGAAAAATACACAACAGCTTTGTGGTAGAGCTGAGAACAAGTTCCAGGGAGCCTGGGCTTCTGCCTGGTGGCTTCCAGCAGCATCAGCCCCAGATGTCATAGGCAAGGTATGTCTCAAGGAGTTGGGGACTTTTCCCTTCCTTGGATCTGAAGTGCCCTAACCAGCTCAGATGATCTGGGTAAATTTCTAAAATAACTCAACCTTGAAAAAGTGAGAAAGAATCTTCACTGCACCAGCTTAAAAGCAACTCTTAACATTTATACAAGGTACTTGATCACTTATAGCCATGGGTCATGCAACTGACCTCGTAACAATTCAAGAGCTACAACGCAACACAATTTAAAAACCAATGTCTAATTGATAGGTTTGCTTGGTACAGAACCTAAAGCTCCACTTACATCATTACATACAATGTTAGTATATACAGTCTTGGGACAGTATAATCATCTAAAATTTCAATACATCATGAGGATTAGTATTAATACAAGTCTGAACACAGACTGGTATATCATAATTCCATCTGACTTAGGCCTAAAATTGCATCTTCTTAATAAACTGAAAGGCTGATACTAAATCCAGTATCCACGAGGAGATAAAACTTTAAGCTCTCTAAACTTAGTTAACTTTGTTAACTTAGTTAACTTTGGAGTCTATCATCTGGAAGTTGAAAGATCTTGGATTTTATGTTTACACTGATGTAGCAATGATGATTTATTAAAAAAAAAGAAGTGTAGAAATTTCTGACGGATCTTTTAATTTCCTTAGGCTAGTCCTACAACTCTTCTCATAAATCATGTAAGTCCTTCAGACATCTGCACGTGCTAATTTAAGATGGCCTTAAATCATTACTAAATGACTTCTTAGGAAGACAAATGCCTCCCATGAGATGAAATTCAATGTCAAAAATACCAGTGTAATTTCAAAGGTGTTGATTCAGTCACGTGTTTGTCATATCTTCTGTTGCTGTAGACACACACAGCAGACCAGCAAATCTACTGAGAGTTAGTGAGGCAGTGAAGTATTCCATAACTAAGTGATATATAATATCCAACAATGGTATACTCGCCTTGCCAAATCAAATACTTGTCCTGATTAGCCTCTTCACTGACCAAAAACCCCTTGAAATTGTCCTTATATAATATTGTTGCTTTCTACAAAGGAAGAAACTATCACCTACTACTCAGTGTGTTTCCACCACTTAATGCTTAATGATGCTTTCCCCACAAGTACATTTTTGACAGAAATCTGTCATGGAAAAATTAAATCACAAAGCACGTACTGAGTATCAAATCAAGCAGTTTTCTTATCAGAGTACCACAGAAAAAGTTGATCCTGCCTGTTGGTTTGTTTTTTGTTGTTGGTTTCTTGTTTGTTTTTTTTTATTGTGCCTGTATTGTTTAGTATATCCCTATCATAACAAATGGATCCATTATTTTTTTCCA
>WTSP01027935.1:0-34449 GCA_025331215.1 Actenoides lindsayi | reverse complement strand
ATGTTTCCCTGTTTCCTCTGTGAGCTGGGTGTAATAACACCCCTGTCCTTTTCTGTCCCCTAGAGATGCATGTATGACACCTGTAACGCTGAGAAGAGTGAAGTTGCCCTGTGCAGTGTGCTCTCCACTTACTCCAGAGACTGTGCTGCTGCTGGTGTGTCCCTGAAGGGCTGGAGGCAGGGCATCTGTGGTATGCACCCTAAAATACCTGGGGGAGCAGCTTCAGGAGAGCCAAGTCTGTGACAGTCAGAACCTTTTGTGCTCAGTCAGCGAGTTAGCCGGTGTTTGAGAAATAGAAATGTGTACTCTATGAAAAAAAAAACCCTTCTGCCTGCCAAAATCAGTTCATGTCCACTTCATGCTCTTGTGGTGCATGTTCCTTGTGTAAAATATTAGGTGAATTCAGTGCCTGAAGGAGCAAAAGACTACAAGGTGTATTCATCAAATCACAGCAAGGAGCTGCAGTTAAGTTAGTTTGGAATATGTGGGCCTCCACTTGTGTTTTAATTCTGGAACCATCTTTGCAGTTCATCTCAGCCATCTTGTCTCAGGCATTGCCCATACAAATAGTGTCACACTCATTACCTGCATTTCTCCGTGTTACAGTAAAATAGGAATGTTTTTTAACATATAAATATATAGGTAAGTCCACATATGAACGTAATTTTCTTTGGTACTGCCAGAATTTGTTATGAGATGGTATCAGAGATGAGAATAACTTTTGCAAGTCACAGCTTCTGAATTTTACTTCAATATTTCCATTTTTCCATTGATGATCAGGTAGTTCAAGTGAGATTTGCCTGTATCAACATGAAAGTAAGTGTATGGGTTTCTTGACTAATAACACATCTGAAAAGGAAACATAACAACAATTATTTTTATGCAGCATTGATACAGCTATGATATATATTAAAAAATACATTTATCATATATAAATATATATATAACTGCCTGACTGAGAGGCTAGCTGGGATATTTAACAGAGACAAACAATAGAACCAGTATGGTGCTTTGTCAAAGGCATTTAAGATTGCAGTAAGAGCACTTTAGGAAACCCGTGCTGAAGTAATTCAAAGGGAACACGGTGTATTCCACAGCAAATTATCTTAGAATCGTGCAGATTCTGTACTAGACATAACAGTCCCAGTTTATTGAAAGCTTTGTTATCGACACAGAGCTACTGACATTTTTTATGCCAAAGTGAGACTGGTTTGCAGCATGGACTAGACTGAAATCTGTGGACTCATGGCACAGTAGGTGATACTGAATCAAACAGCGCAGTGACCTTGGGGAAAAAAAATGTTATTGGCTTAATCAGCACAATCATTTTAGGCCTTATTTAAGAAGAAATAATCTTTTGGGAACATGCCTGTGATAAGATTGAAAGCCGGGCTATTTATCACTGAAAGAACAAATGGGCCAGAACAGTCACACTCAGTGTTCTGTCCCATAGTGGGGGTTGGAAGGGTTTTCCGAGCTCCTGCAGCTGTGTCCAGCTGTGCCAGGCTGCAGGCAGCATCCAAGGCAGGTTATATCCTAAGGGGATGTCTATGTTGCAGTCAGCGGAGTGTATGAAATAAGTAAACTCTACTAGCTAGCTTCTAGGTGTATGTGTATGGGACACGATCTCTAGTAGAAGCATGAACCATTACTCAGGTTACTGGTTACCCAGAAGACCATCAGGGTTAGTAGCCTCTGCTGAATCATGGCACTGTTTTTGTAGCACTCTTTGCGCAAGCTAGCTTCAAGCTATCTTTGATATGCTCATGATCTCTGCACTCAAGCCCTCAGTTGCAATGTATGTAATATAAGATTACAAATCTGTGACCACGAGTACTATAGTCAAAGAACCTTTTTCTGACAAGACCTCTCTTTGCCAAAATTGATCTTTTTTCTCTATGAAAAAATTAAAGGGAGGAAGTTAACACAGTGTTTTGTTGCACTCGTTCAGGTAAATCTGATGTAAACTCATGTTCAACTCATGTTCTTTATGAATATCTTTCTTATTTGGCCTGCTTTTATTTACCATACCAGTTGCTGCATCTTCATAGTGTGCCTGTGAAGTAGGAGGATATGGTGATAACATTGCTGCAAACTTGATGAGCACAATTGCCCATGAACAAGTCCCCTGTACCTTCTAGTACATCTGTGTGAATCTGAGGAACAGGGGTTAAATCTGCAGATATGAGTTAGAAAGAGGTCCCAAGATGACTAGATCCTCAGTTTTCAGTGAATTTCAGAGGAATCTCGATGCCAGGCTTTCTTGAAAACCACTGCCTTAATGCAGGTGATATTTCCTGACAACATTTGATGTCATTCCTGTGGGTCACTACTGCAGAATTCACAGCAGAGTTCTGAAGGTGTTTTTTGGTCACCTGTGAAAATTAACCAGCTTTTCACTGTCTTACAGGGTCAATTGAGCTCTTTAGATATTAGTATTTAACTGTTGGGTCCACCCAGAGGTCTTAGAAACATTTCCCCAGACGATAACAAGAAGAGTTTTCCTCAAGCCATTTATGAGAATTCAAACATCCTTTCTTTGGTAGCATCCAATGAATGTCAAACCCCTTACAAAATATACTCATTTCTTAAGCCATCCCCAGCCAAAGAAACCAGTAATAAAGGATGGAAAATTAATTTTTAAGTACGAGGATAGGTCAGAAGTTACAGGTTTCAGTTCTTGGCATAAGGTAGAAAGGTCTGTATGAGTTACAAAATCATACTGATTCCTCTATTCCACCAAGATATATATACTCTGCTGAGTTTTTCAGTGTTCAGTGTCACATAGTTGAGTCTGCGAGCAGGCTTCCCCCAGACTGCTGGGAGACAAGGTCTCCTAGTGTGAAAAAAGCAAATTTAATGGCTACCAACGTGCAGAAAGCTGCGCTAACAGCATCGAGCGATGGTTGCGCGGAGAAGGCCATACATCTGTTTTATTTCTCTTGCAAAGATCCCTCTGAGGAGTGTCCTGAGACTATGGTTTATAACTATAGCGTGAAGTACTGCAACCAGTCTTGCCGCTCGCTGGATGAGCCTGATCTGCTGTGTAAAGTTCAGATCTCTCCTATGGAGGGCTGTGGTTGCCCCGAAGGGACCTACCTCAATGACGAAGAGGAATGTGTCACTCCAGATGATTGTCCCTGCTACTACAAAGGCAAGATTGTTCAGCCTGGCAACTCCTTTCAAGAGGACAAACTGATGTGGTAAGCTGCTCTGGTGATGCAAAGGCTGCTTGCCTGGGGGATGTCAGGGCTCGCTGGGGAAGCCCCTGCTCTAATCCCTGAATGGTGTCACTTCACCGTAAGGAATAAGGACAAATTTCTCCTAGACTGCACCAAAGCAAATATTCCTCTGGCAGGAAGTGCAGCCAAAGATTAAGATCCAATATTTCTGTTAGCAAACAAGAACCTGGAAACATGTTAAGTACAGTAATGTTTGCAGTCTATCTCTACACAAAGTTCATTGTTGTGTAAAAAACATTCATATAGAGTGGGAGCAAGCTCTCTAGAAGACAAGTGGCTTGGGGAAGTTAATGAAAAAGTAAAGCAAAACGCAACCTCGAACACTCTGTCCTGCAGACTGTGTAAAAAATAATGATGGTCCAGAAAAAAAACCCAAACAAACTACAAAACACAACAAATCTCAGTTGTTAAACTGAATTTTTGGAAAAAAAGAGAGAGGGAAATTGGGGGGGTGGGGGGGTGTGACATGTAATGCTAAAATCAAGGTAACTAATTTGCATCTGCAGTGAAAAGCAATTGTCATTTTCTCACTTTTAGCCATTTCAGGGCAGCAATGCAAGCAAATACCAGGGGAAGGCTTCTTTATTCAATTTATTTGTATCTTTAGATGGCTACATATTCTCTCACTCTCTTCCAACTCTCAAATATTTTTTCCTGAGGATTCTGTTCTCTTTTGTAAGCACAGATTCATTTAGCAATTTCAGAGGTCTGTTATTTAAGAAAGTATTGGTCTCATCTCACAGAGTAGAAAATAGATGCTTAGGAAAAACTTGATTTAGGGAAAACACACAATAAATCAGTGGCAGATGAAAGGGGAGTATTTAAGAGCTTGGTGTCTTAATTTTCCTTCTAGGGGTGGTAATTTGTGTCTGTGAACCTGAGATCTGTACCAGATATTCATTTTGAGGGGAATCTGTTGCTTGTGTGACTTTTGAAGCTTTGTAGTGCCTTTCTTTGCAATGAAAGAGAAATGTGCAAAGAGCTGATGTGTTTCATTTTATGGCATCTCTTTAGCAAATGCATTCAAGGAAGATTAGACTGCATTGGAGAAACTGTCCTGGTAAAAGGTGAGATTTTGTTAAATAATGGCATTATGGCTAGTATTTATAATGTTTTTCTGTGTGATCTCTCACTTTCTGCAACGTTTGTATTCTGCACACTTCCGCCTTCCCCCTGAAATGGGATGGCTATTGATAACAGTGGTCTTTGTAAAAATGTTAACAGACTTGCTGAATTCTTTAAAAGATGAAGATATTTCCTAGAGCTTAGACATTACCCGTCTCCTTCTCCCTGAACTGATGGTGGGCAGAAGCAAAAGCTAATAGAAACTGTAATTGAGAGCCAGATGCTGCCCTCTGAAATGCTCCATTCTGGTATACAATTGCTGACGACATCCTTGCTTTCACTAAATCACCTTCCTAAAATATTTTCTTCCTCCTATAGATTGCCCAGCTCCTATGTATTACTTCAACTGCAGCTCTGCGGGTCCCGGTGCAATTGGATCAGAATGTCAGAAAAGTTGTAAGACACAGGATATGCACTGTGTAAGAACTTCACCTCCTAGAAGGAGCACAGGACAACATGACTGTGCATAGATGATTGTCCTTAACAAACGCTGACGGTAACGTGCTGCAGGGTTTGCAGACCAGCTGCTTCACTGATCAGCTATAGCTCCCACGTAGCTGTGATACTTCCAGTTTGAGTGTCACTAACTCACAGTTACAAGGTGTTTTGAAAAATCCAAACGTTTGGCATCCAGAGCTGGCACCTCTGCTCATTCCCTGTATTTTCTGCACATTAACGAATTGCCTTGTGTTGTATCTTCATATACACAGTATGTCACAGAATGTGTTTCTGGCTGCATGTGTCCTGATGGGCTGGTGTTGGATGGCAGTGGAGGATGCATTCCCAAAGATCAGTGCCCATGTGTCCATGGAGGACACTTCTATAAACCTGGGGAAACCATCAAAGTGGACTGCAACACATGGTACGTTACTCCAGGGAGCCTTTTTTTGTAACAAAGGCTGTTAAAATGCTCAGTGCATAGTGTGCCTATGGGGGAGGAAGTGTTTTGAAGCCTTCCTCTTCTTCGTTAGAGCCATCAGGCTTTTAATAAAACTCCTCTCTCCAATGTGCCTCACGAGCCTGCACTTGTGGAGAACAGGAACCAAGATCTTCTGTCAAATGATTCCCATCCTTTTCTTCAAACTGTTTCCACACCAGCTTTAAAAGTACCAACCTTCTCCAGGTTGGTCTGTGGCTGGTCCTTCTACAGGAGGGAATTGGGTCTGTGTCTGTAGGGCACAGCTGAACCCCAGAAATGGATTGAAGTTAGAGGAGGGAGGAATTGTAGTGACTTGCGGTGCTTCTGGGTGTGTAGTTCTCAAACAAGGTAAATGAATGCGCTAGTTGCTCCATTTGCTGGTATAACTGCTGTAGACTTTACTGGTTTTAGTGATCATACAGGGTAAAATGCTTTGAATCCTCCCCCATTATTTAGTGAGGGTGAGACTGTACAGTCCTGCCAAGAGGATGCACAGAAAATTTGATCCAGAAACACTGGTTGTTGATACTGTGGAGCACTGCTCAGCAGTACCTAAAAACAAGAGTGTGTTATCAACACTTTTCTAGCTACCAATACACAGCAAAGCACTGTGAGGGTTGCTATAGGGAAAATTAACTCTATCTCAGCCAGCCCCAGTACACAGGTGAAGACAGGGATAATACTGGCTCACACCACTGTAGTCAGGAATGGAACTGACCACATGGCTGGTATCTCACAGATTAATATTCAGAAATGCTTGAAATACTCAGTTCTTCACCTTAAATTTATCTCCCAAATCCCCACTGTTTGCTGCCAGGACTTAATGAATTCGAAGATATTTGAAGGAAAATATAAAATAAAAATAGACAAATGTGCCTTGGCAGCAAACATGCACTTTCTGACTAGTAAACCATCTCACGGCATGTTCTCAGTTCAGGAGGGTAGGGCTGGAAGAGTGAGAGAGGATTGCTTTCTTTAAAGTACTGCAAAAGACAAACCTTAGAGGTATTCTGCCCCTTTTGTGGTTAAGGAAAAAACCCACATGCTTCATACAGGCGTTGTGATTCTTTTCATTCCACTTCCCAGCACCTGCAACAAAAGACAGTGGAACTGCACTGACAATCCCTGCAAAGGAACCTGCACGGTGTATGGAAACGGGCATTACATGAGCTTTGATGGGGAGAAGTTCGATTTCCTGGGAGACTGTGACTATATCCTAGCTCAGGTAGCCGTTCTTTTCTCACTTTCCTATCCATATGCTTTTCCCAGCTCACACTGTGGGGTTGGGGTTCAGTCTGAGTAATTCAAGGGCTATTCTGAGCAAAATGGTCAACGCTGATGAGCAGAGCCAACTCCTCTCCCCTTGCACCCAGAACAGACATGGGGAAATTTTCCACGTGAAAGCAAAGCAATTAATGCTCAGAGGTGACACAAGAGGGCACTGTGTGATGCTAAACCGTTAACTCCTGGGCTGGACAGCCCTTTCCTGATATAATTCCAGCATCTGCCAGGTGTGTGGTGTTGAAAAGCTTGAGTGTTTCAGCCATCCAAGACTGATGGTATTTGTGTTGTGACAGAACCGTGTAGAGGTTAATGTGTGAGCCTTGTGTATAAGAAGTGCATCTAATGAGGCAGCCCTTGGTGAGACACTTTGTCATCCCCAAATTACAGTTGATTTTGCTAATTCTAAGACTTTAAGAATTTTTGGCTGTGCAGGACTGTGTTATGAAAAGCTCAGCTTTTGCCTTGGCTTTTTTCATTGAAATTCCTGGTCGAGTATCAACCTGCCACCAGATTCTTCTAAAATATCCAGAGTTTTAGTGAAGAAAAAAGTGACAAAATAGCAGAATTCAGATGGGAGTGTCATTCATTTAGAGCTACTGCAAATATTTAAGACTGGCCTAGTTGTCTGAAAAGATCTAATTCAACTTTATCTGTTTTTCTAAGGATTTTTGCCCCAATAACATGGATCCTGGCACCTTCCGAATTGTGATTCAGAACAATGCTTGTGGGAAGTCACTCTCCATCTGCTCCCTGAAGATCACACTGATTTTTGAGGTTAGTCTAGAACTGGTTATGACTGAGAAACTGTAGTCTTGCTTTTGTACCTGTTAGTGTAGGGTTTCCTTATTTTCCAACTCAGTTGCTGCTAGAGAGTACCTATGGAAGCTAAACAGACGGAAAGCAGAGGGAGGCAAGCTGGGAAAGGTGTTAACAGGGCTGGACACCTCTGCAGGGACTCAACAGCACTCTACATGTGTGTGTGTATGTGTGTGTGTGTCTGTACTGGTTGGAGCACAGGGCAGATGTAACTAAAGAGGTTCTTCCCACCAGCTCAGGCTTCTCATTTCGCCAAAGCGTGCACAAAAGAGATTTCTCCCCTCGCAGGGGGTGTGGGGATGGTGAACAAAGCAGCGTCATGTGGGGTGTTCTAGCACGCCCAATTGCCCGTGCACTCAGGAGCTGCCGTGCCAGCAGAACAGATTTCATCTAGAAAGAGGGCAGTCTTTGTGGCCCTGAGGTAAGACTTGTCATTCAAGGGAAGATGTTTCCCACTGAGCTCAGCGGGTCTTGTCTGTGACTCACATGTCTGGCAAGGGGCCAAGATGTAGCGTAAAGACAATAGAAAAATAAGATGCAGGACAAGATTCAGAATATCAGAGCTGTTACACTCTTTTCCATTTGATTTCCTCCCATGCAATGTATCTGCTTCTTGCAGAGCAGTGAAATCAGGCTTTTGGAAGGAAGAATTCAGGAGATAGCTACTGATCCAGGAGCTGAGAAGAATTACAAAGTGGATCTCAGAGGAGGTTATATTGTGATTGAAACAAATCAAGGGATGAACTTCATGTGGGACCAGAAGACTACTGTTGTTGTTCACGTGGCACCGTCTTTCCAGGTAAGTATGGGTTGGACTGAAAGTTATGATTTCAAACTCAAGTTTGCATTCAGAACCAGAGCTCCTATTTCAAAAGCAGGGCTTAGAAAAGTGTCGAGTTCAGTGGACAAGAAGCATCAGGCAGCACATGTCTTGTGTTTTCGTTCATCGTTCTGTCAGTATGAAACGCTCCAGAGTATTTGGAGCTAGAAGTAAAGCCAGTCACTTTGCAATATTGGAGGGCTAACAGAGTCATCTTGTCACTTGAAGTCCCACTTTTTCTAAGATGTATTTTAACAGCTGTTTAGCAATTTGCAGCTCATTCTCGGTGGCCTGTTCCATAGTTTATTTCTGTCAAACAGTGGGCTGCACTCAAAATAACCAAACCATTTACTGTGCCTATGCAAATTACCCAGGGAAAAGTCTGTGGCCTTTGTGGGGACTTCGACGGCCGCTCAAGGAATGACTTCACAACCAGAGGGCAGTCCATGGAGATGAGCATCCAGGAGTTTGGAAACAGCTGGAAAATAACAAGCACCTGCTCAAATATAAACATGACAGACCTGTGCGCTGATCAGCCTTTCAAGTCTGCCCTGGGACAGAAGCACTGCAGCATCATTAAGAGTAACGTCTTTGAAGCCTGTCACAGTAAGGTAATCCTGTCCTCTCATCCTTGGTGGTTTCACATTCTTTGTTGCTGTTATGCAGAACATTTGCACACAGTTTTTTTAATACTAAAGGCTTTTACACAGCGTCTTTGAGTACAAAGGCTGCCTCTCTCAGAACCTCACTTTACAGGCAGTCCAGTTGAATCCTGTTGCACGTTGTTGAGGAAACAGCAGTGCCCGTTTCAAGCATTGAAGACAAAGAGGATAATTGTTGGCCACCAGAAGCAGAAAGTTGTGTATCAGTTTGTAAAATCTAGAGATAAGTTAGAGTAGGACTCTTTCGATGGGGATCCTTGGGAAAGTTTATTCAAATTACTCAAAAGAGATTACTAAGTTGGTTTATTTTAGACATAAAGTGGGTTAATCTAAACAGAAACAAGATTACTACTTCTTAATGAGAATGTCTATACAGAGCTTCGGTGCAGTTTAATAACCCGTTTTGAAAGCAAGCTTGGCTTCATTTCCTTGGTTAGTTCATATTGGCACAGGTCAAAACACATGAGACTTGAAGTTCAGTGGAAATAGGATTTTCTTTTACAGTCAATCACTGTCAGTTAGAGAGTGCACACGCTCTATAGTCATGCTAACCCAAACCAAGGTAATTCAGTCCTGCAGAAATTACACTGGAAAGACATTTTGAGTATAAACACAAGTATTCCGCACATGAGAATGAAAAGATTTAACAGTCCAATTCTACCCAGGCAGCTGACAATAGAAAACTACCAGTTGTAAAATATCATTGCTCCTTCATGACAATCTCAGAGTGAACTCAGCCTGCTTCTGCCAAAGGAACTGCAGAGCCCTTTTCTGTCATTAAAACGCAGCGCGACTGCGGTAACGGATCCGTCGGTATTTCGACAGGTGAACCCAATACCGTATTATGAATCCTGCATTTCTGACTTCTGTGGCTGTGACAGTGTGGGAGACTGCGAGTGCTTTTGTACCTCGGTCGCGGCTTACTCAAGAAGCTGCAGCAGAGCTGGTGTCTGTGTCGACTGGAGAACTCCTGCCATTTGCCGTAAGTACCGCGCTGGAAATGCACACAGCAAAGCGCAGCTTCCAGGGGCTCAGGCACCCGGCAGATAAAGAGCAGCAGAATTCACGAGCTCTTGTTTACAAGATTTAGAAAATAACCCTTGCCCCGCACCTGATACTTGGATTTTTTTTTATTTTTTCTGTTCCAGCGGTGTTCTGTGATTATTACAATCCACCTGACAAACATCAGTGGTTCTATAAACCCTGCGGAGCCCCTTGTCTAAAGACCTGCAGGAACCCACAGGGGAAATGTGGGAACTTGCTATACACTTTAGAAGGTAATTTTTGTTTGACTTTGATGCAGTTTATGGGAATTAGAGCTATTATTCTGGTTTTAAATGTGTGAAGCGTCAAGGTTGCTGAAAGGTTGTCCCATTTGTCTAAGAAACTCATTGACCATGCCTCTCCTGGGCTAATTCCCCATGTGATGGTGCCATTCATAGCATAATTTGCCTGTTGCCTTTAAACCTGGGGAGAGATAAAAGGTGGTTCAGTTTAAATTTGCAAATAACAGTTATCTGCTGACAAACAAAATTAACTAAAACTTTGGGGAAAGAGGGAAAAAGAGGACATGGAAAAATAATAGGTAGTATACAGAACATTCATACTGGGATTTCATTCAGTCTGGGATCAAATCTGCATCTGATAGAGGTATATATGGGTTCTCCCTGGGTCTATGTAAAGCACACTAAGAGTACTTTGTTTACTCAAACTTTCCAGGCTGTTACCCGGAGTGTAGTCCTGACAAGCCATATTTTGATGAGGAGAGCAGGAAGTGTGTCTCCCTTCCCAACTGCACTTCATGGTAGGTCAGTTCATGGTGTGAGAGGAAGAAAAGGACAGGAAAGGACAAGCTATAAAAAAATTGGTTTATGTTCATAGGCAATTATCATTAAAGCCTCCGAGAGGGCTTTTGTATAAAAGTAGATACCGTTGCAGACCTTGCTATTCCACATACTGATTCAAGTCAGTAAAACAAATCTTCTCCTCTTCTCTTTATCTTCAGCAATCCTGAAGAGAAACTGTGTACTGAAAACTCCAAAGGTAACTTTTCACCAACCTCACCATTCACTGAGTGAGCCCCCAGATGTGAGCTCATTAGGGCAGAGTGGAGGGGGAGGATAATCTCTCTCAATGTGCTGGTCATGCTCTTCTTAATGCACCCCAGGAGACCATTGGCCTTCTTGGCCACAAAGACATGTTGCTAGCTCATGGTTAAGTTGTTACCCACCAAGACTCCCAGGTCCTTCTCCACACAACTACCTTTCATGTTACCTGTTTTAATGAGCACTTTTAGAACAATTTCTCTATGTCGCCTGACTGCAAGAAACATCAGCAACTGCAAAAATCCAACCTACTTGAAATAAATGAGGTAGACTCCTGGTGCAACTTCTTGAGTACAAACTGAGAAAGCTTTTCACCCAAGTACTTCGTATTTGATGACATGAGCTACGGAAGGGCAAATCCAGAGTCTGGTTTTCTTTTCATTTGTATTTGTATCACAAGAGTCCCCTGTTACCACCTACCAAGTGTCCCCAGTGTTACCCACTTGCTCTTTTGGTGCCTCAGATTGCCTTTGCTGCTACAATGGGAAGACCTACACCTTGAATGAAACTATATACAGCCAAGTGTCGGGGACTGAGTGCGGTGATGCCGTCTGTGGCCCTAATGGAGAGATCATTAAAACCCTCATCCCTTGCAGAACACCACCCACAGCAGCACAAGGTACTAGATTTGTAAGAGGTTCTGTTGTTTTTATGAAAAACTGTGAGATTCCTGCATCTTGGAAAAAGACTCTTACTGCACATCTAGGATAAGCACAGAATTTAAGGTTGAAGGTTCAGGAATTGAGGGGTCAGAGTTTGTGAGTCTCATGGTGTGGAGCAAAAGAGAAATTTTTGTAGATTCTTACTGTCACTGGGGTAAAGAGAAAATAAAGAGATTTGGCCATTCTTCAGTACAACTTTTACAGCAATGTTGGGCACAGCACAGCTGACACTCTGGTGGTGTTAGTCTCAATATTTCATATTTCTAAACCTTGTTTTACTCCTTCTCGCCACCTACATCACACTATGGTTCTTGTACTGTTTCCTGCACTGGAGTAAGTCAGTCTCAAATGGGTCACTGGAGCAAGGAAATAAAGCTGACTGGTGGTTTGCTCCCTTCCCTAAAGAAATGTCTTAAGGGGTGTGAATGGACAGAAAATAGGAATTTAAAAGAAATAAAGGCAGAATTTTGCCACATGATAACAGCAAAGCAAAATAAGTGGCTAAAAAATTGTGTATTATCCTGGTAGCAAATTATACAAAGGGGACAAGGAAAATTAAAGGTTAGCTTGTCTACTCAAGTAAGTGGAGGAGCTGAAGACTTGATGGTAAGCCTGTGTGTTTGGTATTTACTAAATGTATTGCAGTAATAGCTAGGAAAGGAAGGACTATTGAAGGCAGAGTGTAGGTGGCCTAGTAAAATGTCTAAATGGTCTGTCTGTATTTAACCAACAGTTTCTTCGCAACAAGGCATTAAAAGGAAAAATGGAGTGCTGCTGGAAGTGACCTCTCCAAAGTCAGGTAAAGTCCTGCAGGATGAGAAAATTCAAAGAAACCTTAAATTGGAATGAATAAGTGACAGCAGAAGGGTGGTTTATTGTAGTCCATGCAGAAAAAAACCTAACTACAAGGAGGAGTGTGTGTTAATTATTCTAGTAGCATGCAGTGTAATAGAGAGAGCGTATGTAAATACAGAGAGGGTGGGTTTAGTGTGTACATATACAGAAGGTGGCAGGGGTATAAAAATGATTGTTTTTACTCTTTTAGTGATTGTAGAGAATGTAGTACATTCTGGAGGGCTTAGGAAATAGAGTGGCAGAGGATTTGAATATTAATTGATTTCATTTCCTGCAGAAGCACATATGGAGCCTGTAACAACATCTGCACCTACATCATCAGTGTCAGCCACTCCCTGCTTCTGCAATGACAATGGACAATTGATACAAATGGGTGAGAAACCAAGCAGGTATTTTTTCTGCACCACTGATGTGGGAAGATAGTACTGTTAGATAAAGGTGTTTCAGCAAGTGCTTATTCAGCCTGCTGCATTTACACCTTGCCACAAGTTGGTATGTTTTTGAACTGTAGCTAACACCTTCAGAACTACAACTCTCCTACATCCTATAACTTTGTCCTGGTTTGGATATCTCTGGTGTAAGGAAGCTTATGGCAGATGCTAACTTCAGTGGACTTCAACACAATCCCTGAAACCCAAACTGCTGAGTGTGGGCTTGTAATCACACAGTCATATTCCAGAAACAGAGAAAGGAAGAGCCTTCTTCATCTCTTAACAGTTCCTGAACCACCTATCTCCTGATCTTTGTAAAGACCAGATGCACTCAGTGATGTATTCAGTATTCTCTCCTCTTGTAATCATTTTTAATTCCCACTAAAATACTTAAGAGCAGAATTCTAGATTAGCCACCTGTGGCTCTCCCTCCCCTTTGCCACTTGGATGAATTCTGTTCCAGTTCTGTCACTTCATTCAGGGAGCTGCAGACAGACAGTCACACCTGGACATGACCATCAGGCACAGGCAGACCCAGCCAATTAAAAGCAGGGCTGAATATGTGGCTGATCTGTGATGCATAGGTCTTCAGGGTTACCAGTTTCATGCATGGTCCAGCACTAACCATTGGGTTTTGGCCTTGCAGGAGAAAATATTTCTCTGCCAGTGAATGTATCAGGCCGTTGTGCTTACTCCGTTTGCAATGCATCGTGTCAGATTGAATTGATTTGGGCAGAGTGTAAAACTGGTCATAGGGAAGCCCTCGAGATCTGTGATCCAGACTCCAAAGCCTGTCTGCCAACATCTGCTCCCAGTGCAACCAGCAGAGTTCCTCCTCCCACGAGGACTCCTGTGAGCGATTGTGTTGGGCTCATTCCTCCCAGAAAGGTGAGAGACTTGAAAGAAGATGTTTCTGCAGCTACAGGTGCAGCCAAGATTTGGTGTTCTTCTCTGGTGCTGGGACCCACCACTGCAGCTGGACTGTAGGTGTGGCTGAATTAGATGGTTTAGAACTATACCAGAGCCTCCAAAGGATTAAGGCAATAAGCTGAATATTATTCTGTTCACCTGAAACTGTATGTGGGGAGAGCTACCAAAGATGAACAAAGGCTAGGAAACCAGAGCCAGTAGTGTTCCACCACCAGAAGTGGTCAGCACCTTAAGTTCTATACAAAACGCTGTAGGACAGAAGGAGATACCAAGGCTCTGTTGCTTGGTATATGTTTCATCTTGCCTGGTTTCCAGAGAAAGAGTAGTTAGCATATAAGGGCCTGCTAGACAGTTAACTGAATGGAGTGTTAGTTGCCACGCGTGATTTTTAAAGCTGTTGTTACATTACCCTGTTACGTGCCTCTCCTTTTTCAATCCATCAATAGTTTAATGAAACATGGCACTTCGGAAACTGCCAGATGGCCACTTGCCTGGGAGAAGGAAACAACATTAAACTGTCCAGCATGACTTGCCCTCCTCAGCAACTGAAACTCTGTGTCAATGGTTTCCCATTCACGAAACACTATGACGAAAGCGGTTGCTGTGAAGTCTTTGAGTGTCAGTGTAAGTACCACAGCAGGAGAATTCCTGAAGTTTATGTTATGTTCAGCTGGGCCTCAAGAAAGATAAGTCTGTGTGGTCAACATTTATATTATTATGTTCATATTAGTTCAGTAGGGTGTAATGGAACAGAAGTCCCACCTAAAACATTGGCTGCTAGGAGCAGATAAGAGTGTCCTTGCTAGGCTAGTTTTTCTTTATCAAACTGGCTATTTCAGCTCTCACTGGAAGTAAGTAAAAGAGTTTAAACCAGCTTGTACTTACAGAAAGCTCAGAAGCCAGACTTGAAGTCTGTCACTGTGTCTTCCAGGTATTTGCAGTGGATGGGGAAATGAGCATTACGTGACTTTTGATGGAACGTATTATCATTTTAAAGAGAACTGCACCTATGTCCTTGTGAAGTCAATTCACCCTGGCTCTCACAACTTCTGGATTCACATAGACAACTACTACTGTGGTGCCATTGATGGAGCAATTTGTTCAATGTCCCTTCTCATTTTTTACTCCAACTCTGTTGTTATTCTGACACAGGCAAAGGAGCATGGAAAAGAAACAAACTTGGTAAAATACTGTGTTAAAATGAATTCTCAATATTATATTGCTGTAGTTATGGTACTGGACTGCAAAATGTCCTGTCATGACAAAGGATGAAGGTTTTAAAAATAGAATGGGTAGGAAATGAAATTACATTGCTCTCTCTCTCTATTTCTCAGTGTTTACAAAAATCTGTGTATTCTAAAAACTTGGGAAATGATCACATAATTGGAAGTTGTGTTTTTCTTCCTGGCACAAGTATTGAAATATAAATAACAACATATTAAAAAGAAATCATAGAGAACTGCCTAAATAACTTCATTTGGTGCCCCTGAGGTTTGAATTTGTGCTGCTCTGCTGTGTATCTTACTCAACAGAAGGATGTCCATAGAGACCTTTTGTTTCTCTTCTTTTTAGATTTTGTTTAATGATAAGAAAGTTGTTCAAGACATTTCCAAGAATGGTATCTGGATAACCAGTTCTGGCATTTACATCATAGTTGAAATACCTGAATTAGATGTTTATGTCTCCTACAGCCGACTTGCATTTTACATAAAACTCCCTTATGAAAAGTTTTATAACAATACCATGGGACTGTGTGGTGAGTGTCCTCATCAGCTTACAGTAATGAATGCAATAAATTTTCCTCCTTTTTTCTCTCATCCCATTCTAAATTTCTCTAAATGCTTGCAACTCCACTGATTTCTATTTCTCACAAATCTTAATGAATCTCAATCTGTTTGGTGGAAAGACGCTGTCAGGAGGCAGAGTTTTAAGTCACTTCCTGCAATTCTGTTCACAGTGCAGTGGTGGATGGAGATTGGCTCTTTCTAAGCCCTTCCTCTTTATCCTATCCTATGGGAATGTACTAAATCTGGAGAGTCCTGTGCTAGACAGAGCCTTCTCGGTTGCTTTAGCCACCAGGAGAAACGCATCAACCAGCATGTCAACTCTGATTTTCTTGAGTAGTTGGCAAACTATTTCTTCCAGCCTTCTCTTCCTACTAACAGTCCTGTGAACTCATCCAGGATCCCACACGGTGTTACCTTCCCACAAGGAGGAGAACTTCCCTCCCTGTTTTCTCTAAAATAAGCTTCATCAGCACCAACTGTCCTCAAACTGTCACTTTGCTGTTATATTGCTACCAGGTACCTGCACCAACCAGAAGTCTGATGATGCTATGAAGAGGAGTGGTGAGGTTATTGAGTCCTTCAAAGAGATGGCATTAGATTGGAAAGTCCCAGATCCTACCAACAGATACTGTAATCCAGATGTCTCAGAACCAGCTGAGATTGAGTATCATCAGCTCTGTGAGCCTTCCAGTCTGTGTAAAATCATCTGGTAAGACAAGTCCCCAGAGTGCTAGTAAAATAAATCCACAAGATTATTTTGTGCTTCACTACATGACTTGGGCGAACTGTTCACAGAACATGATGAAAATACCAAGTTTAGCATACCTTGAAAAACTGAGCAGTGAACTGATGTGTGAATGTTCCTGAGTTTGGCAGATATTTCTCAGCTGCATCATCAAAATCAGTCCTCCTTTAGTAGTGTCTACTGCTTGGCACTCCCTCTCCCTCTCAGTTCTGGAGAAGTCAATCAGAAATTAGCTATAAATCAATATTTGAAAGTTCCGGATGAAAAAGAACACAGACAAAATATAGTAGGCAAATATCTGTGTTTGTTTTTAAAATAATTTTGTGGTTTAAAACAGGATTGTCAGACGTGCTGAGATAAAAATGTCAGTGTATAGAATTATAGCGGTGAGCTGTGCAGGAAACTTTTCTTTGCAGGTAAAGCATTGTAGAGAACGGGAAGCAAAGCTCATTCTTAATTAAGCTGTGTGGGTGTTTTGCCTATTAGAGCAATTTGTAGCTCTTCTCTTCACCTTGAGGCTTCCTCTGGGTGTGGGTGGGCTTGGTTCCGAGTTGTATTCTTCCTTGGAAGTAGCTCAAGGAAGCGAAATGCCGTGTCTGTCTTCCTTGCTTTGCGAAGGAACCTGACCGAGTGCCACAGCGTGGTCCCCCCCCAGCCCTACTACGAGGCGTGTGTGGCCAGTGGGTGCTCAGAGCAGCACCCCAGCACCCAGTGCCAGAGCATGCAGACGTACGCGGCCTTGTGCGGGCTCCACGGGGTCTGCGTGGACTGGAGGAGTCAAGCGAAGGGGCAGTGTGGTAAGCCTGGAAAAAAACCTGCTGGTGGTCTGTTCTGTCCTCACCTACATGCCTTTTTGTGTTCCTCCACTTCAATCATTCCTGAGCAGCTCTGGACCTGAGAAAAAAATGGGAACAAATCAAAGAGGTTGTTCCAGTCCAGAACTGATGCAAAACCAGTGGGAAATGGGCCCGTTGGGGTTGTTCAGCCTGGAGAAGAGAAGGCTCTGGGGAGGCCTTATTGCAGCCTTTCAGTACTTCAAGGGGCCTGTCAGAAAGATGGGGCTGGACTTTTCAGCAGGACCTGTTCCAAGAGGACAAGGGGTGATAGCTTTAAACTAAAGGAGGGGAGATTTAGACTGGAGAGGAAGAAATCTTTTACACTGAGGGTGGTAAGACCATGGCCCAGCTGCCCAGAGAGGTGGTCACTGCCTTATCCCTGGAACCATTCCAGGTGAGGTTGCCTGGGGCTCTGAGCAACCTGCTCTAGTTGCAGATGTCATTGTTCCCTGCAGGGGGGTTGGACTAGATGACCTTGAAAGGTCCCTTCCAGCTCAAACCATTCTATCATAGTCTTTCCTGAGCAGCACAGCTGAGGAGCCTTGTGTGTTACCTAGAGCTTCATCGCTAGATGGCAAAACACAACTTCTCTTTGCGTGCTTTGCCCTGCTCAGAGGGACCCAGTGATTCAGGTGTAAGCCCTACCAGTGCTGTCCCAAGCACCCTGCTGAATTCATCAATCTCCTCTTGCTGAAGCTGCAGGGACCCCATCACTGGGCAGCGGGATGGGCTGTGGTTCATCTGCTGTGTATTGAAGGGTACACATGGCTCTAGACTTTCTAACCTGTGTGTTGTCATGCTTCACAGAGGCCAGCTGTGCGCAGGATCAGGTGTACAAGCCATGTGGGGAAGCGAAAAGAAACACTTGCTTCAGCAGGTGGGTCATTTCCTAAGGCACTTTCCATGTTCAGAACTGGAAAATAGCCAGGGAAGGCTGGAATTTCCAATTCCTCTGGGATGGAGGTGTCTCACTGCCCTGGTGCACATTTCTGCCTCTCATTCATTCCTGTTTATATTCTAATTGTGCAGAAAAGTTGTTACAGACACCCTCCCCTCCAGAAATAACACACCAGTGTTTGTTGAGGGATGCTACTGCCCTGATGGAAAAATTCTGCTGAACGATCATGATGGCATTTGTGTTTCTGTCTGTGGTAAGAAATAATGGAAATGGTGGGATGGAAAGGGGGGGAGACAAGCCTGACTAGAAGTGCACATTGATGGGAATGTTCTGGATACAGAAGAAATGGGTCAGACCTTGATACTGACCCTTTCTAGTCAGGTTGGAAACGTTTCAGATCATCAATTTCTGCCTGTTCTCGTGCAGAAAATCAACTTTCAAAGGAATAAAGAGGAGGATCTTTAAGATGCTTTGGGTACACAACCTGTGACTCTGCACTCTGGACCTCTCTTTCCTTTTGTGGCTGTTTCTCAGATTTCAAGACCTTCCTTCTATTCCTGTCATCCTACTTCTGTTGTTTTCCCTGCTTCAGTTATCATTAAAGGAATCTGTAACTCATTTTACAGCTTGCACTGCACAGGATGGATCACTGAAACAGGTAAGAAAAAGGAAAATACTGTCTTTATACTATAGCTGGGTGCTGTGACCTCCTGTAAAAATGGCCACATGAGTTGCTTCTTTAAATTCTAAGCTTAAATACCAGTGAATTGCAGCGACAGTGGGGAAGAAAACAGCAGATTTTATTAACTCCAGAACTTCATTAATCACTTGAGGTACAGAAGCAGAAATAGCAGTTTGTGGGAATCACTGTTTCCTGTTAGAACTTCTAGGCTTCCCTTCTGGAGACACAAAAACCTGCAAAGGAAAGTGGCAAATAATAACAGCTTTTCTCACTCTTCCCTTCTACCTCTGGTATTTGAACTCTGATTTTCTTACATAATAAATTAGGGCAACTCAGTGTCTTGCAGCAGGCATTTGTTACTGTAATGCTTCTAGTTTTTGCTCTCTGAACTACCATCCCTCTTGTTTTCACAGCCAAGAGAGGCTTGGGAGCATGACTGTCAATACTGCACTTGCGATGAAGCGACCTTGAATGTCTCTTGCTTCCCCCGCCCTTGTGCTAAATCCCCACCTATCAACTGCATTAAAGAGGGCTTTGTACGCAAAATAAAACCACGTCTGGATGACCCATGCTGCACAGAGACAGTCTGTGGTGAGTAGATAGTTCAGATGTCAGAATGTGGCATGATTTGCCTTTAGCAGACATCCTCAAATGAGATCTGGTAACCCACAGGTACCAGATTGAAATAACCACGCTGGAGTAGTGGTCATTTCTTTCACCTACATGCTGTGAGCTTTTGCTATCAGAACAGACCTCCTCTGGTCCAGTTGTATTCTAAACTAGTGCCATGATCTGCCAGATGCATTAGAAAATCACCCATGGATTATTGGGACCACCAGGTGCTTCACAGGATCCTCTGGCTCTTGTCCTTTCTGAGACACAAGGGTGATCCTTGCACAGAGATCCATCCAGTAAGGGATGTTCCTAATCCCTTCATGCCACCAGGCAGAGGTCCATTAGGTTTCTTGGATGCCTTGAGGAAGCAGTGGGCACTATGAGGGTGCTTTGTCTTGCATGTCCCAACTTTTACATGTTTGGCTCTCATCCACTGCCTCCTCCCCGCCACTCTCTGACTGATTTACTTTTACCCCAACTTGTTCCTCTGTCACTTCTCTGAGATAAGGCTGTTTAGTTTTCTTACATTTGACATCCAGTGAGGGAAGAGAAGCAGGAACAAGATCCAGAAGTGTATGTCCAGGGAAGAGCTTTACAGTACAGCAAGCATAGAGATACTTCACCTGAACAAGTCCCCAAATTCCAAAAATGTGTGGTTCAAGAATCACCTGTTTCTACTCAATTTATTGGATGTTCAAGCTTTGTCTGCAGAAACACTGCTGGGTGGGATGCTTTGGCTTAATTTATCTCTGTTGTCTGTTGCAGAGTGTGATATAAAAACCTGCATTATCAACAAAACAGCATGTGACTTGGGCTTCCAACCAGTGGTTGCTATATCTGAGGATGGTTGTTGTCCCATCTTCTCCTGTAGTAAGTATCATGTTTCCTTCAGGTGTTTTATATATTCCTTGAATTGTTCCATCTTTTTCTAAATGAGTCAAAATCATAAGCAGCAGCCTCTCCCCTTCCCTCTCAGCCTCTACAGTTGGTGGTTTGGGGTTTTTTGGAGGTGGAGTAACTGGTGGAGGTTCTCTGCCACTAGTGTTCAGTGAGTGTAAGTTATCAGATACTGAATGTTGGTTACGTTGAAACCATCCAAAAGCTCTGCTGCCAAATTGTATTTCCAGATTCACATACCTGACCCAGCTTCTGGCTCTGTTACCAGCAAGGTGGTTAACAATAAAGAAAAGCTCAACTAATTTCAAGTATGGGTAAAAAAAGTGAGGTAAATTGATTTTTCTGTATATACACCAGGATATAGAATTACACCCCACTTCAAGTATAACATCTGAACAGATGTTGCATCCAAATAGATGGGCTTCCAAATAACAATTAGCACCATGTTCTAGTTACTTTTTTCCCCTTTTGTGCAGACTACTAAGGCTAGTGATTAAACTCAGTTCTACTCTTTGTCTCCTCTAAATTACTCACAGTTTGGAGGTGAGTACAGAAACTGTTTACATCATTCCTAGCACATCCTTTTCATTTTATTTTTTCTTACAGTACCAAAAGGTGTATGTGTTTCCGAAGGAGTTGAATTTAAGGTAGGTCTTCCTCCAGACACTTCTGTCCACAGGTTAATGCTGCCCAAGTCAGAGTTCTCTGAATGTTATTGTCAACACTCACATAACAAGCAGAATTAGAGTGACCCATACTTTTTTCCCTGCCAGTATTCTTATGTACAATTGGAAATGTTACTGAATAGGTAACTCCAGAGACCAGGACCTTGCTAACGAAATGAGATCTTACCTATGTTTTAGAACCAAGAAGTCAGAAATGTGATTGAATGCAAATTTTGAGTTGTGTTGGATGCTGTAAGATGAATTACTAGGTCACACTGAGTGAAAATCAACGCATGAAATTTATGAGATAACATAGCAACCCATTTAATGTGATTGATGCACTTGAGAGTGTCAGACTTGTGTTCACTTAGTGATGCCAACAGTGTGAGGGTTTGGAGAACTGGAGGTATTCATTTCAGGAAGTTCTTCAAAAGCTAAACCCCAAGCATAACCATTCCTTTTTGATAGTCCAGGGGCTGTGTGTTTAGAATCCACTGAATTCTTGCCCTGGCCTGTCTCCTCTCTCCTCTGTATTTCTAGCCTGGGGCGACGGTGCCTAAAAACTCTTGTGAGGACTGTGTGTGCACAAATGAGCAGGACCCTGCCACCCAGACCAACCGCATCCAGTGCGTTCCAGTGAGATGCCAAACCACCTGCCCACAGGTCAGCCTCTCCAACCACAAACAATGTCTGCTGGGGGGATGTGCCATGAAACTGGGATAGGAGAACTGCTTCCTCACTGACAGACAGCAGGATGTCATCTTCTGTTACATTTTATATAAAGTCCTCTTTTGAGGGCTGGTTATTTTGACTATAGGAAATAAAAGAGGTCACCCTTGGAAAGATGCCCTGAGGCAGAACGATTGCAAACTTGTTAAAGAGAAGTCCCACTGCTGAAAGAGGTTTGTGCCCTTCTGTTGGTGTTGTCCATTGTCAGCTCAAAAATTAAGACCGTAAAGAAACCACACAGTGTTTTATATGTTTCCAGTCACTTCTCAGCATTCAGTTGCTGAAAGTTTGCACACAAACCATTCAGTATTTTATGGAATGTAAGCCAAAAGTGATTTCTTCTCTGTTCTTGCCCAATAAGGGCAGGCCCACCATCAATCTTAAAAATGGTGGATATAAATATTATCTTTTATGCTGAAGTCAGCTACACTCACACCACTGAGAGACCAATGAATACCTAAAACGCAGGGGAGGAATTAACTGATCCATGATCTTCGCATGCCTGGCAGCAGCAATTCTTGTGAATAATCATATCAGACCAAGCACTGCTGGTAGACTGCACAAGTAATCATACACTGAATTAATTTATTTGGCCAGAGTTGTGTCTAATCCTGAAGAACAGCCAAGGACAGGCTATGTGTGGTAACTGAAGTGCCCAGAAGTCGCTATTCAATAAGGGAAAGAAATTGTCAGCTTTGATTCTCGGGCTTAAAGTGGTTCAAACAGGTTTCAAAAAAAACCAGAAATGAAAACAGAAGGTTGGCTCCTTTCCTCTGCCATCTCCAGCGTGGCTTTGATCCAAAAGTGCTTCATGACCAAGAAAACAGGTAACAGGACTAAACAGAAATTTTATTCTCACAGGGCTTCCGCGATGTGGAAGAGGAGGGTCAGTGCTGCAGCCAGTGCCAGCAAGTGGCATGTGTGGCAAATTTTCCATCTGGCAACGTGACCATTGAGGTAAGCACTCCCTTACTCTCACACAAGGCTGAATCATCAAAAAGACCTCAGCATTTTTTGGACCAGAGTCATACATTTTGAGTCTGGGAAGGCCTCTAGGAAGTTTTAAAATGTCTGTATTTCCAAAGTGAAGGCAGATGTTTATACAGCTGCGTGCATCTCACAGGTGCCTCTATGTTGAAAGTTACGTGTCTCTGGCAGGAATGAAAATCATGTCACTCACACACAAACATACCCCCATGCCACAGAGAGAAAGGATTTTTGTCTTGCAGAGACACATGAGCTGGCTTCACATCATTCTGCTTGGGTCTGGAAACAGTGTCACTACCTTGCCATGGAGATAGAGGGGTAAACAAGCGTGAGCAAGCAGCTACAGATGTACCATCACTAGTTCTTAGTCTGCTGAGACAGAAATCAAGTGACATAGCTGCTGTAGTGTGGTGAGACTTGGTAGCACACCCAGATAATGTGTCATGTCTTCTGGCCACAGCTTTGTCTAGACACAAGCTGAGCCTCAGGCTAGCTCTTTGGGTTCCCTACAGCCTGCTACACCTGTGAATGGGCAATGACACTGCCTCCACCAGTGACTACTGTCTTACATGCTATTGCTTCTCTGGTAGCTCTCGGGTTCTGCATCTTTTCTATTTCATCCTTTTCTTCCTTCATAATTTATCTTGCAAGCCAGCTTCTCCTGTGCCAATATACTATTCCTGTGTTTCCATGAAGAGAATGAATTTATCCATTAGCCTCTATTATTAAGTTTTTTCTCCTCTTTCACAATTTTTGCTTTTCTTCCATCTACTAAAAAAGAAGACTGTTGAAATCCTTTGCAAGAATTTTTTGGTTTTGTGTCAGCTGGTAGTGGGTGAGCTTGGAACTTAATTTACAGATGTGAGTCCCAGACATCTCAGCACTTTCAGAGTGATACAAACAACCCAGCCCCTCATTGACTCTATTACTTGTGCATTATTCTATTTTTATTGTTATCCTGTATTGGAGTGAGGTTTTTTTTCCTCTTTTCATTCAGGTTGGAAAGAGTTATAAAGCTCCATATGATAACTGTACTCAGTACACGTGCACTAAATCAGCGGGCCAGTTTTCCTTGACTAGTACAGTAAAGGTCTGCCTACCATTTGAAGAATCAAACTGTGTCCCAGTAAGTATTTTAGAGCCAGAAAAAAAGACTTATGGAGTGATCCCTGCTGCTGGTCTGGGAGCTTTCTGTACTGTGTTGAATGAGCCACTTCAGTGCTTCTTGATCTTTCTGAGCTGGTAGTCCTTGTTTGAAGGAAATGTGCTTTTCCAGCCCTGAATAGAGTGTCCATTGTTAGTAAAACAAAACTATTTGCAATCAACCCACTCATTTCACTTGTGGAATAAGCACTAGAACCTGAAAGAGAAGAGCGTGGAGTGATAGCAGAGTGGGATTTTTCATCACTTGAGAAATACCAGTGTTACAAAATGCAGTCAAGTAAATGGTAACCCACCATGGACCCCTGGGGGAACCAGTGAACATGTTGTCTTCTGATATGTGGTGCATCACTAAGCAAAGAAGTGGTACATCAGTGAGCAAGGGGTATCATTCATGCCTTGGCTGTCAGCATTTAGTGGTTTCCAGTAACTTCCAGAAGCACTGTGGGGATTCGCAGTGGATCTGGAAACCAAAGCAGGGACAAAAGCAGTCACTGGCTTGAATTAGCTTTGGGTCAGGTTCTGTGCAGGCCAGGCCCTTCAAATCCAGGAGCAACTCTGGGTTTTTTGTGCTGGCTGCAATAGGACCTACATGAGATATGGCATGTGTTACATCTTACCTGGCTTGTAAGAGGGTAGAGAGTTTTAAGAAAATTCGTTCCCTTCTTTGCTGGATTTTCTTTTAAGCCATTTTATGTATAACTGAAACACAAATAGGTCTGATGAGGAATCTGTGTTGCTTAGAGATGAGGGAATATACCTGAACTCTCTTTGTTGCTACAGGCTGCTTAGCATTATGTGCACCTGAACTGTTCTGGTTATGTTTGCTTTCAATACAGGGGACAGTTGATGTGACTTCAGATGGCTGTTGTAAGACATGTGAGTGCATTAAATCACTGATTCCTTATCCCAGTACTGTTAGGTTCTCCCCTGCTCATAGTCCAGTTTCTGCATGCACCAAGAGGCTGCAGTTTCCACAGGGCTGGAAGAGTGTTCTCTCAGCAGCAGAGCTGGTTTGTACCTCACAGCTGAGGCTAAAAATCTGCCTCGTTCATCCAGTGGGGACACTAAAATTCTTCAATCTTCATTTCTGTATTTTTAAATAACTGAAATACTGTTAGTTTGAACTATACTCCTGATAAGAGAGTTTATAGAAAATATGCTCTGTATTCTTCCATCTGGAAAGTGCATGGAAAAAAAAAATTTGCTTTTTTTCTGTAGCATCCACCTAGAAATCACAGGTCGTTATAGAGTCAAAAATGTCACTTAATATATCAAACCCTTCATGTCTCCTTTAGGTCTTGGCTCAACAATATCTTTACATGATCTTATAAATAAGTCTTCATTCAAGCTAACCCACAAAGAGAAATGTTCCTTTACCAGCAGAGAGTTGCTTTGCTGAATTGGTGCCTCTTTGCACTCTCGTTTGTTTGGGTTTTATTTTTTTTTGGTCATGCATTTGAACAGTAAAAAGTTTTAGTAGGTTTCCTAGCAGAGACCTTTCAAAACATTTACACACACACCCCCACTGAAGTAGTCTAACAGAAGTGTTCTCCTACACAGGTATTGACCTGCCGCATAAATGCAAACGCAACGTGAAAGAGCAGTACATCGTCCAGGACAACTGCAAGTCAGCAGCTCCAGTCCCGGTGCCCTTTTGTGAAGGGACCTGCAGCACCTATTCTATGTAAGTAGGAAAACTTCTCTCTGTCCTCCCCCACGTCCTGGGTTCTTGCTGCCAATGGGCTGCAGCTGTTTGTCCCTTTCCTGCTGCTTAAAAGGACCTGATTGGGAAATGGGATGTGCAGAGCAGCAGTCATTAGCAATGTGACAAAACATCTTTAGGGTGACAGCAGTGTCCTATCTTAGTTAGGAAAATAAGTCACTTTGAAAAGATACCAGCTAAGTTTATTAACTGCCTGTTCTTAAACATGTCCTTATGTGGTTTTTTGAACAGCTTTGGTGTTTAGCGGAGTTTTTTCATGCTCTCTGGGCTCTGAATGGATCTGTCTTGCCAGAATGAGCCCATTTCAAAAATCCCCTGAAGTTACTGGGATTTTCCCCACTCCTATCAGAGGATCTGGCGCTGCATGGCTAGTAGCATTGATTGTTATGATTAAGCAGAAAAAATAGATAGGAAATTTCACTCCTCTGCTCCTTAAAGGTACCTCCCATTAGGAACAGCAAATACAGATCAGTTTGGGAAGACAGCAGGCAGCAGACTGATGTGCAAATCTCATTTCTATAGGTATTCCTTTGAGGCCAATGAAATGGAACACAAATGCATCTGCTGCCATGAAAAAAAGAGTCACAAAGCAAATGTGGAACTGGTTTGCTCTGAGCATAAGACAGTTCAATTCACATATGTGCATGTAGATGAATGTGGATGTGTGGAAACAAAATGCCCAAAGAGGAGAACATGAGCCTAAACTGAAGGAAACATTTCAGCTCCCATTTAGTGCTTCCCTAGCAAGTGAGTAGTTCAGAAGGCATCTGTGAGTAACCTTCAAATGACCATACTCCTCTCATGCTTTCTCCTTCTACTGTTATATACAGTTATGGAAATTAGCTATAGATTTTACTCTAAATGTTTGTAGAATAAACTGCATTTCAAAGAGGACTTGTTCTCTTCTTTCAGTGCTAACGGGGCAAGGTGGCTAATGTCTTGAAACCCACAGTGGTGTATAAACCAACGTTATGAGACCCTCTAGAGACAGCTGATGCCTTTCAGCTGTCCTGCCTGAAGAAAGTGCACACTGTAAAACCATAACCACATGCATCACTTTGTTTCCCTTAGAAGGGAAACAACAATCCATTCCACAGCTACAGATCAGTCGGAGAGGCAGGAATCAGCTCAGGGGCACTTATATGTTCTTCTCCCCCATGGTCCTGAACCTACTTTGACTGTGACTCTGGGTCACACGCTGGAGGAAATCCAAGGTGATTTTTTTTCCCCTCTGCACAGCGATCGCTACATCAGGAGTGTAAAAACATGTTTTACATATACACCACACAATTACTATGTTTGCACCCTTATTGTGAGTCCCTGTCTCAATGCTGGTTTTTTTTATTTGCTCTGAGCTGTGTGTCAGGTGAGAGCCTGATGTTCAATCTCACGACTGCTTGCATGATATGATTTGTGCTATAGAAAATTGACTCCCAGCTGGCATGTCCAACGCTACTGTGACAGTATCTTATGTTGACAGGCATCAGAATGGTCCAGCAATACCTTCAGAGTACACAAGGAAGGCAGATGCTTTTGCTACTTGAGCAGTTTGGTCTTTTGTGACCTGAAAGAGAACTAAAGACTGTGACTTTCTCCGAGTGCAGTGTCCTGCAGCCTCCTGTGCGGGGAATTGTTTGGAAAGGAACACTTGAACTGACCAAGTAGATATGAAGTGTGTGAACCTTTAGCTTTCCATCTTAAAATACTGCAGCTATTGAGCCCCAAGTAACCTTTCATTTAATTCATTTTCATAATATATCATTTCAGCTGATGTCAGGTGACTTTCATGTGCCCTGTCTCAATATGGTGTTACTGATCTTAAAATTGTGTGAATCCTTGACTTTGAATAGGTACAGGAGTTGAATGGTACCTGTTTTTCTCCACTCTCATCTGAGTCCCATGCTTATTGGGTCATCCCTGCGATGCAGTAGGGCAGTCCATGTTATGCCTCTGCAAGATTCAGCTCAGATTTTTTAAAACTAACCTGTTCTCCAGCCACTTTCTGGAATGATTTTTGTCTCAGACTGGTGTAAGAGCCCTTGTGAAGTTCCCCGTTTCTCAGCACTGGGTGTTTTGAGAACCAGGGTAGCTGGCTTAGCTGAAATCAGAGGAGATTAATTCTATCCTTTGTTTTTATTCTGCTTCCTTATAAACACTAAAAGAGATGCTGGGTTCACAGTATGAAAAGGTGCACGGCAGGTCTCCTTGAGAAGTATGGACAACAATATCCAATGAGGTGTTTCTGCTGAAGTCATGAAGTACAGAATCATAAAATACCTCAGGCTGGAAGGGACCCATCAGGATCATTGAGCTGAACCTAACTCCTCCCATTCCCAGCCTCTGCACTAGTCAGTGTGCCTGATTATAAATTATAGGAATCTCCAAATAATTTGCTTGTCTGTCAGTGCAGTGCAGCTCCCTTGGAAGGCGTGTGTTGTAGTTGTTTGACAGTGAGGTTCATGTATAAATGTCACATTAGTCCAGAAAATGTTTTTACTGATACAAATCAAGTGCATGTATTCTTTTGAAATGCAAAGGACAGCAGCAGCAAAAAAAATGACGTTCCTTTCTTTCCTCCTTGCTTTTCCCTGAGGGGGAAGAAATCATTCTTGAGTGCTTTTGTCATCAGAAGAGTAAACAGACTCTGTAAGTAGTTAGATACATGCTCATGTGAATTCTGCAAATCCATCATTCTCAGTGGGATGGCTTAGCAAGAGCACGAGCAGAAACCTCTTCCATCTCTGCATTATCTTCAGGTGGGAGAAGGGCATAAAACCCAACCTAATCTTACCAGGTATACGTAGATTTATGTTCTCCTGTGTGTTTTAGTGATGATGAGACTTTCTACAGGAACTGAGAACGACAATGATTGAAAGGTGTACTTTCCTGTTCATGTTTGCCATGTGTTTTGCTTTTCAGTCAAGCAAAATGATGGAACTGAAGGCATATAGATTCCTATGTCCAGAGTGATTCTGAACAGAGCATCATGTGAAACCTCACATGCTCCTTCTCCATTCCCAGTACTGGTACTTCATTTAACTGGCCTGGACAATATGAGTTACATCTCCAGTGACTGGGTATTCAAGTGAACTCGTTGGTCCTCTGTTCACGGGTGCAGAGTCCTGTTTAGCTGAGATGCAGCCAGCAAGGCAAAGCCTCTGTAATGAGAACTTTCAGCTTCCTTAGCTCAGAGACAGCCAATGAGTCAAACATTTCCCCCCATCAAATACACAGAGAAAAATCAGCCTGAAAGCTGCTCAGTCTTGGTTGGAAAAGCATTTCACTGGAAGCCAACAGACAAAATGACCCACTTGCAAGCTGGCCCTTCTTACTAATATCCCGGTGTCCTTCTTTAGGCTGTGTTATCAAGCCCCCCAGCAGAACTGGCAAAGGCAAACACAGGTGGTTCTTCCCGGAAAAGCTTCCCTGTAAATGCTTGACTTGGCCATGGTCCTGCTGTGTGGCCGCTTCTCACGTGTGCACTGTCAAGCCCTCACCTGTAGCCCCAGGCCACCTCTTCCAGTTAGTGACTAGTCTCCACAAGTCAAACATTTTCCCTCAGCCTAACTGAAGAAAAAAATCGGTGGCATCACTCCAAGTACTGTTTCTTCCTTTTGTGTGAATTCTTTGCACCAGCATCCACTTCAATAGGGTAACCCCAGGAGAACCAAGGTTCAGCTGAGCCAGTTGGGCCAGGGCTCAGCTGGTTCCAGCCTGCAGCCATTCTTTTCTTATCATGCGAGGATGATACTCCCACTCGCTGAACAGTTCTGAGGCAACACACCAGGAAGTGCTGTCCCATATTGCTCAAATAAATATTTGCTGGAGATAGTGCCTCGTGTCAGGTGAACAAGTCCTAAGACACTTTATCATGTCACTGGTATGCTCTTGAGTTTTGGTTGCCATTATGAGATGAACTCTGACTTGCCTATTGGTTTGTGGCTGGAAAGGTCAGTTCCCAAAGCTACTTTGACATAGTCTAGTGAAATTTTTTTCTTTGGCTTTTGTTACCAATTATTGATGTTTGCAAGGAGGAAAAGAAATTGAAGGGTGTGCTCTGGATTTTTATCTGGGGAAAGGCACTATTCTTTTCCACATTTTTCCACTGAGTGGATCCCCTGGCTGTGGAATTTGGACCTCTAGTGTTATCTACTGTGTGCTGTATCGATATCAATCTGTTCTGCTATCTAGAATCTCAAGCTGAAAACAAAGGCTGTGAACTGTAAGTGCCCTCAATACAGAAGGGATTGTTTAAAAGAATGCGGTGCCTATTTTGTTGTACAGTCTTAACAATGAGAAAGCTGCAATGCAAACATGAAAAAATATGTCTAAAGATCGCTCAGGAAAGTTACCTGATTAGTAACGAACCAAAAAGAAACTAATCTGGCAAATTCCATTGATCGTCTTCCAGGTGAAGGGGGAGAGCAAGCACTGGGTTGTCTGAGAGCTGTGCCTGACTCTTCTACAGATTCGTGTGCTCACCTACATAGTCTTGGCCTTGTTTTTATTTCCTTTCTGATCTAAGATAAAGATAAAGGTAGGCCTTTGTTCCTTTTACAGTGACTGTAACAGTTAAGTGCATAAAGCCTTTTTGCTGTAGTATATAACACGGTATTTGCAAATCTGAAGCTGCTAGACTCGCTTTTGTCGGGCATCCCAAACATCCCTTAGGAGAAAGAACTGTGACAATTCTCCACAGACACCAAGACAAAGGTATCAGTTGTGAAAATCTTTCTGGTTTTTACACTTCAAAGGATCTGATTATTCAGTATCTTTAGGGCAACAATGGAGTCTCAGTTTACCTTGTACAAGGCCATTCTCACATTCATTTAATGCTTTGACAACCACAATCCCTCTCTCAGGAAGGCAGCCCCACTGGAGCTGTGCCCAGGCAACTGGTTTTGTGTCAACAGCAGGCCCGGGTTTGATCACCAAGCTACACAGAGGTTGTAATTTCTTCCGTGCTTTACTTTTCTCTAGGTGTGAAGACCAAGTTTTCATCAGGAGTCTCTAAGGCAGTTCAATTGATACTCACTGGCTTTAATTTAATTATTTTTCTAACTCAAAGGGAATCTGTCCAGTGGCCCCCTGTAACTGTAGGCTGACACTTCTGTTTGTAGATAACACTGTTTCACTCAAGCTTGCATTCTGCAAAACCCTGTTTCTAAAGTATCCTTCTTGTTGGAAAGAAAATTATTGAACTACTGATCCTCCCGAGGATTCAGTCCAGTGAGGTGTCCCATTGGGAAGGGTGAAGAAATCAAGGAGGACTGGGTGGGTAGGCTCTGGTTCATCCCATCTACCTAAAAAAATGTATGTATGAATTAGGACTTGACACGCTGTAGTCCTTCTGTGCAGTTACTGAGAATTGCTGTGCATCTTACCTGAGAGCTCAACTGTCTTCTGGAAATGCCTCCATGTCTCCCACTTTTGACTTCATAGGCAGCCTGAGGTAAGTACAGCCCTATCTCATCTAAGTCCTTCAAAGCAATGTTAGGGAGTTGATCTCAAATGTCAGTTTTATCTATTTTTAATGAGAAGGGATGGATATTTACTGCAAATCCTGCCAACCCTATGTCCTGCCTTGAACATCTCAACCATCCTCAAGACTTTTAGTGAAAGACCCTTTCACCCTGGTTTCTAATAAGAAAGTTTCACTACTTTTGATAGATTATTTGTCGAGGGCTTCACCTCACTTGCTTTTAGCATTGTAGTGGTCTTGTGAATTTTTCCTTTACTCGCTTTTGCTTTTTTAATTGTAGTCCTTAGTAACAGATCTCATTCTCAATCCTGACACACCGAGTCATATTTTGACCTACACTGATGTCCCTTAGCATGACCATTGAGAGGACGAGGGGTAATGGCTTCAAACTGGAAGAGGATAGATTTAGATTAGAAATTAAGAGAAAGTTTTTCACTCTGAGGGTGGCGAGACCCTGGAACAGGGTTGCCCAGCAAAATTGTGAATGTTCCATCATAGGATGTGTTCAAGAGCAGGTTTGTAGGGGCTTTGCGCAACCTGGTCTAGTGGGAGGTGCCCCTGCCCATGGCAGGGGGGTTGGAAGTAGATGATCTTCCAACTCAAACCATTCTATGATTCTATATTACTCCAGCAAACTAAACAGAGATTAAAACTGGGCTACCTTAGCAGGCAGGGAGTTTGGTGCCATTCCTGTCTGGTTTATCTTTACATTAGATCCAGCTTGAATTTCTGAAGGCCACTGAAGAAGTACACAAACCCTTTTGCGTTCCAGGTCTAAAATGCTTTTTCCTGCGTCAGTGCCTCTCCCTACACTGCTATTCAGAGATAGTCATGAGGCCAGTCTGTTGCCACTCCTTTACAGCATCTTGCCTTCCCTTCTTTACATATCCAGCCATTTGTATATATTGACTGATTCATATCCCATAATGCCATAAAAACCTGGTTTAAAAACAGAGTTTAATCTGACCCTCAATGAGCATTGTTCTATAAACAAAAGGCTGCCAAAGTGCAGTATGGCCATACCAGCTGATACTTTATGGCCTGGAATTAGCTTTTCCCCCAGGGCTATTTCTCTCAAGGACCACAGCAAATACCTTTACCTGGCCGAACACCCCAGTTTACTTCTAGCTTGCCCACTTACACTTTCTTTTTGCTCTTTGTGATGTTCTCTGGCTTTTTCAAATGCAGTCATTTCCAGTTAAGCATGGAAAAGATCTTGTGGCTATGCAATATATGCTATGAACCTGTCTCTCTTTACCTCAGGAAAATTTTCAGGAACTTGCTACACTTCCTCACACCCTTCCTAAATAACTAGTTGGGGAAATCCCTCAGAGGATCTTCATAGCCTACAGTGGTTGCTCTGCAATGGTGAAGTGCCTGTCTGAAGGCTGTTTACTGAGAACCAGAATAGCCTCCATGGCAGCAGTGGGCGTGCTTGTTCTTCTCCATCATCAAATAAAGTGGACCAGACATCTGTGCCTTTCCAGCAACAAGTAGTTAATTGATTTTCGTATCCTATGTCATGCTGCTCAGGCTAGATTATAATAATGGCCCTTACGGCCTTTGTGGAAGGAAGAGCAGTTTCAAAGCACATTCTCACCCTACAGCCACACTTTCATACCTGGGTATTCTACTACCAGTCATGCAAACGTTTCTGGCAGGAACAAAAGCTATGCCCATTAATTCACCTTTCCCTCAAGCTCTACAACTTGAAAAACATCTGAAAAAAACCCCTCAAGTTAAAAAAACAAAGTTTTCCCAGCAGTCTCATATTTTGCTTTCAGAGCAAAGCTTGAGAGTGCATTTGACTTCTCTGACATGTTTTTATTTGTACCTAATGAATTAAACTGCTTGCTTTTTGATGTTGATTTTTCACTGCTGAGTAAGACTCAGTGAAAGGAGTTTGTCTACATCCCGGACATGAGTGTTTACCACTGTGTCTTAGGTCTACCCGACTGATATTTGTCCTGGGATAGCATGGTACTCCTGGGAACGAACCTCTATTCTAGAAAAATTCCAAAGAAAAGAAAAATCCCAAAGAAACGAGTCATTATTTTATTTGGTGAACAGTTCTACATCACTGTGTAATATCACCCTTGCTCTTAGATCCTGGGGGATTCCATTCCAACCCGGAACACAAAAGGGTTTGTGTACTTCTTCAGCGGCCTGCAGAAATTCAAGCTGAATCTAATGTAAAGATAAACCAGACAGGAATGGCACCAAACTCCCTGCTTGCTAAGTTAGCCCAATATTAGTCTCTGTTTAGTTTGCTGGAGTAATACAGAATCATAGAATGGTTTGGATTGGAAGATCATCTACTTCCAACCCCCTGCCATGGGCAGGGGCACCTCTCGCTAGACCAAGTTGCTCAGATTCCATAGACTTTTAATGGTACTGAATCACTTTGAATTCTCTGGTTTCTATTGCCTTTGGTCCTGCTTCTCTTCTAGCTTCTAGATTATAAATCTGGGATCATTCAGGAATCTTTTTTTCTTTTTTTTCTTTTTTTTTCTTTTTTTTTTTTTAATTCACAGTTTCTTTTTATTTCAGCTCAGGACATTTTTAGGTTTTATTTCCCTCATAAGCTGGGTTGCCTTGCTTGAGAAAGATTTCCCTAAGAAAACAATAAATAAGAAAGTTTTTCAGTATCACCAGCAAAAACAAATACTTTGTACATGGAGCTTGTAAACCACTGCAGGCTCTGACTATTTGAACAAAATAGCCTGTTACTAAGGCATGCAAGGGATTATTGGTAATTGAGAACTGTTTCTCCTTGTTCCTGCAGTCAAAACAAGGCAGCAAACATTGAAATATGTCATCTTTGTTGCTGGTGGATTCTGACTGGACTAGCAGGTCCTGCTCTGTCTGCACGGGTTTCTTTGGAGGAAATACAGAGTAGTTATCAGAGTAGTTATGTGTCCAGTCTGCACTACAGCTGGAGACGTGAGATGGGTCAGCACTGTCCCTTAGAGTGCCATCTCTGCTGACAGGAGCAGCATCTGAAAGTGAGAAAAACCACAAGCTCTCCGGGAAAAACCCAACCTCTCATTTGACACGCGCTGGCATGGGAAGTGCTGTTACGCTGCAACAGCACCGTGGTGTGACAGGCTCCCCAGCCAGCCAGTTCACTGGACTGGAATGTTTTTCTAGTAAAAAGGGCTCTCCTGTGCCAAAACCATACCAGATACTTCCAGTCCCTACAGGTGGGTTTTACTAGAGTACAAAATAATAATCTGCAATAGGATGACTCTCAGCAGAGGAACTCTCAGCAGAGCTGTGGGGCGAATCTCATTTCTGAGCCGGCCCCGTGCGCTGGCACCCAGCAGCCACTGGCACCCTGGGCTGCACCCCCAGCAGCGGGGGCAGCAGGGGAGGGGGGGATCCTGCC
>WTSP01027934.1:18834-32453 GCA_025331215.1 Actenoides lindsayi | reverse complement strand
GTTTTGTATATATCTGTATATATTCCATTTTTATTATTATTAATTTAATTTTCATTAAAGCTGTTCTAGTTCCTCTTCTAATCACTAAGTCTCTCTCCCTTATTCCCTTTCCTTTCCCCTTTGGGGAGGGAGGGAGGTTAACAGAGAGCGTCTGTTATAGGCCTAAGGGGCCGCCCTCACCCTAAACCATGACACAAACCCAGTTAGAATCTATTCCTCTGGTAATCATGGGAATGTGCACAACATCAAATTCCTCTGCCGCTCATAGTGATGAAGTTGTGAACATAAACATCATCTGAGGATAGGGGTAGTCTTTGCACTTAGAAAGGTATAAGGATCCTCTTGCAGATTAGCTGCTGCAAGAAGCTACATTGAACCTTATGCTCCAGGTAATTAACTAATTGAGCATTTAACTGTAAGGTAGGAATCCTGACTTATCTATTAAAGAACTGTGTACAATGGTGTAGCAAGACCAAAAGCAGTTAAAGAAAATCGGATTTCCTTTTTTTACCCAGCATGATTAATCGGCATGATGCTGCGTATGCAGCACTGTTTATTAATTAACCCACCTTTGTAAGTGGGATAATTAAGCAAGCTAGGATTGCTTTATAAACATAGTAGAACTAATTGACTCAAATTTTTTTTTCCATTTGCTGTTCAAAGCTCACAGGAGTATCTTCCTGCTCCTGGAGTATGTATCTTAGGATTTCCTGGGGGTAATTATATCTGAGCTTCCTTAGTGCTTCCTTCACTGCAATCACAGCTGGCTGAACCTGTGTATTTGTGGTTTGAGGGGAGGTTGTAGGATGACTGTAGAAGAGAAATTCCACAGTTCAGGGTCCATTCCTTGGGTTTATATAGAGTGGGAGTGTATTGCAAACAAATTGGCTAAACAAGAGATGAAGTTTAACTGGATGCGGTCATGGAATCATAGAATAGTTTCGTCTGGAAGAGACCTTCAAGATCATCAAGTCCAACCTTATTCCTAGCCCTATCAAAACCCACTAAATGATGACCCTAAGCACAACATTTACCCAGCTCTTAAACACTTCCAGGGATGATGACTCCGCCACCTCCCTGGACAGTCTATTCCAATGCCTGACAACCCTTTCTAGAAAGAAATGCTTCCTACTGTCCAGCCTGAAATATTTTGAATATATTGGTCCCAATATAAGTGGGTGAAGCCCTAACAGTACAGATCAGAAGCTGAAAGTCCATCTGTTGACTGTATAGGAAGGGATATGGGAGTCGTGCTGCTCCAGAGGACCTAAGCACATGACTCTGGAGTGGAGAGAAATAAGTGTCACACATATTGCTGGTTGAAGGGTCCAGCTTCTTTCCCTGGACTGTGACTGAGGGGAACTGTATTGTGTCAACATGGTGGATGTGTAATACCACTACTCTTGTTTTGAACAGTATGTCTGAGGCTATGAGAAGGAGGAGAGGCATGTTTTTTCTATCTTGCTACTTTAATACTCTTAAAACTTTTCAAGGTCCTTCTGTACAAATAATCCTCTTGAGAAGTTCACTAAAGTATGAGATACCAGTCCCTAAATGCATGACGTGTAAGCTCCTGGGGATAAATTAATGTGAAAATTCTTGTTTCAAAATACTTTTAAGTTTCGTCTCAGTGAATTAAAGATTTATTTTTTCCTAAAATAAAAAACATCTAATAGAAGAAAGATAAAATTGCTACAAATGTAGCCTTGCAATTCCAAAAAGCACTTTTAAGTGCCTTTTGTAGCTGCTTGAAGGTCTCTAGCTTCCTTCAAGCGTCAGTCCTGTGCCTGAGCTCTGGGAGTATGAGGCTAATAATTAAGATAAAAAGCTTGGCCCTCTTGGTGCTGTGTAGAAGTAAAAGAAGTGTAAAAGAAGCTAGGACTTGAATCCTCAGAAGTGATATAAACCATTAAATCTACCCACTTTCCATCTTTCTTGTCCAAAATAAGTGAGCCAATTTTCCTTGCAGCATCTGGCTATTTTATTTCCGTTTGACAGTTAGGGTGGAGACCCACCTCCTCCTCTTCAAAAGGATGCGAGTGGGGAGAAGCTGGAAGACAGCAGCCAGAGCTGGGAAGGCAGTCATCCTGACAGAAACTGCCCTGTGTCCTTGCCACCAAGATGGGTCCTTTACAGGTACTTCAATTTATCACTTGCAAAAAAAAAATTAAAAAATGGACTAGCATAGCAAGTAAACTGTGCATCTTCCTTTCTTGGATGTTGTTAAGGCAAAATACTTGCAAAACCCCATCCTCTGGAACAAGCACACGTTCAAACAATCAGCTTAATTGCTTACAGTTATCATTTCTCATCCAAAGAGGCTTGGGCCACTTGAATCCATTTCTACAGGCAGAAGGTGGAAGTACCTGCAAGTAACACAGCTTCATAGAAAAAAAAATTAATCCTTTTTGACAACATTGAAGACTATTTATCTTTCAAAAAAAGCCTTTTATTTTAAAAACATTTGTGGTATAGTAGATTGCTTGTACTTTTGAAAGATCATCAGGAGGACTTATCAACAGCAAGTGTGAACAAGGAGAGAATGCAAGGCATAGATGGCTAACTCTGGAATACTTTTTTTATGTCTGAAGAAGTTTAACACTAAGATGTTAGGTTTGGGTTCAAATTTGTGAAATACAATCTCATGATGATACAGAAATCAAACGTGAGATTGAAGGCAAATTTTTTTAGATGTAGCCTAAGTCCAACATTATGTGCACATGCTGAATTTTTCAGGAGCTGGCTTGATTGCTGTTAAGATTTTTGTGCCCACTAGATGTCAGCAATGTATGCTGTTCCAATTAAAACCACTTCGTTGCTCAAGAGATTTGGGTTAGCTGGCAGATTTGTTAAAATTTGGTGGTGGCGGAGCCAGTGCTTATTTATAAATGAGCAGGTAGCAGATGAAACTATGGCAGGCAGAGGGGTGTTGCACAGATTAAAAGCAAGATGATGCTGCTTTGAATAAGGAAGTGACCCTTTTCTTCTGATAAGTCTCTGCTACAAACTCTTCCATCTCTTCCCCAAATCTTCCCCAGGACATTCACCAATTAATGTAATGAAAAGTGTGATTTCCTGCATACTCCTGATCATCCAGAACTGGCTGGGGCAGAGAATGTATAGGTTTGAAAAGTGTTCATGCACTGCATTGTTACTCATTTTTACCATTGCTGTCTACAAGTTTGGGTAAAGAAGTCACCTGGCTGCAGCAATGACAGGGAGCAACCTTCAAAGTTTAAGAAGAGAAGTATACAGTACAGACTGGGTCTCCTAAGCAGAGAAGCTGTAGTCTTGGATAAGTTCCTTTAGCCTTAGCTGCATCCTCGAGAGATTAAGAATGCCTTGAAGAGATGCAATGAGATTTAATTATCTCGATTTTTCAATTAGTTTCCCTTTGATTTAAAGAGAAGCAGCATTAGGCTTAAGGGTAGGAAAGGGCTTTTAAATATGGATAGGAATATTAAATCCTAAGTATTTTTATTTGAAGGACCGAAAAGAAAGAGGAAAATGGCAGAATTACCCTCTTTCATAAATTTCACAAGTTTCATAAATTTCTCTCAGTGAAAGAGAGTCGTCTGGCAGAAGCTCCCATCTGGTACACAGGAGATCTGGATTTACATCAACTTCTTTTATACGATTTTGAGAGCAAGGTTCAAGGAGGAAAATTTAAATACTGTTTACAGGAGGAAAGAAACTTAGCAAGAGTCTGTTTGAGGAAACTGGTACTCTGACCACCTTTTTTAAAAATTTATTTTTTTTTTTCTTCCTGGCCTAAATAATTCGGATCAGGTCTGTCACAATGTTTGTCTTCTCTTGAAGCAATCACAGCTATTCTTCACTTCTTTTCCATTCTACCAACACACAATTATTTAACATATTGTGTAGCAAAGCTCATTCAGCTATGCAGGCTGCTTATCAGCACTTCCTATGCTTTGCAGCTATGCTGTATGTCCTGGCTACTCTCAAAGAGGCATTTTTTCTCTCTCTCTCTTGATTGTTGTTTTTCACTCCTTTAAGGCTTCTGCAGGTCTTTCTGATTTGCTTCACTTTGTGGAGATTTTGAAGAAAATGGACTCTTCTTCTGTATGCTTGTTTCTGGAAGGAAGATGATGCAGGTACTTCTGTTAGACCACAGTTCTGGCCTGTTTTGTATCTTTTCCTGTGCTGAAGTTTCACATGGCTTGACAGGGAAAATTGAGTCCTAGCCAGTACAGTAGATCACATTATTTTTCTTTCATGTTTTGCATATCACTGACCTTCATGTGTCCTTAGAAGCAGGTCAGCCTGTAGTGCCTCTGGCAGCACTTTTCTTTTATGCATAAATAGCAAGCTAGCAATTGCAGCATGCCATGGTGATTTGAATTGGTAATACAGTCTTGGTATATACTTCCACAGCCACACAAAAGAATAAGCTTTAATAACCCTCTGCAACTATCTCATGTTTTGTTATCATTTCTGTAAATACATTCTGTGTTGTTTCTGTGATTGGTAAATTCTCATATATGGATGTGCATGCTTTGTGTTATATTTCATATAGCTCTCAAGAACAGATAGATCAGGTGCTCTTAGGAGCCTGTCTGAAATCAGCAGCTAATGTTGCAGTTCATACAGTGCTGATGAACCACACAACAGCAGTTGTTAAAGGCCTGGTTTCTTGAGGTGTAATTCTTTTTGGTAGAACTGGTCTCCACTGATTATACCTCTGTGACTGTGTGCAGTAGCAATCTATTTCAGTATAGAGTTTATTTCATATATAGTATTCTGGGCCATATGTCACACCTAAAGTTCATCATATTTTTGCACATAGACTGTGCCTTATGTTGCCTTTTGAAGTGTTTATAGAAAACCTGCTCTGTCTTTTTGTGTAAAAGCATGTCAGGATGATAACTTAATTTTAAGCCTTTTAAAGCAAAAAAGTCCCTTCTCAGGAGGACATTCCATCTCCTTTTCTCTTTACAAGGACATGGAGATGAGCACAGGCTGACAAAGGTGATATGAACTTTCTTCCAGAGTTCACCATGCCTGCATACCTCTGCATTAGTTGTATCTTATTTTCAGTCTCTCTCCTAGCAGCATTATTTATATGACCTTCAAGTTATCTTTCAAATGTCAGTTCTGCTCTTTGAGCCCTGTCGAATGTTTTTTGCAGCCTTCCATTCTGATCTGTTCTTGTCCTTCTGGAATATTTTGCCCTGTATTCTTTCAGGAAGCTGTGATACCTTTTTCTGGGGAAAAAAAAAAAGTACTAGGAACAGATTGTAAACCACAGAGCAGTCTGTATTTGCTTCTATATGGCATATTGGAAGTGTATATTGAACTCTCCTTATCAAAAGGAATGTGCCAGAACCATCAAAAATAGTTTTAAAATACTGAGCTTCAATCATAACGACAAGAATGTTCTGCTAATTGAATGCAATTATATTTATCAAATATTTCAAATCCTAAATATTTACTTCAGCGGCCTACTACTTCTCCATACTACAGCTGGTAAATTGAATTACTTATTAAATGCAGTTAATAAACTCTTAAAAAACATTTATAGAGTTAATGACAAAGGATATTCCTGGTAGCATGAATTACTGGGCAGTGGAGCAATAAAAAGCTAGCTGGCCAGTTAAACTTATCTGGGAATTAATTGTGTACATTTTTTATTTTATTCCTTTATTGTATGCACCTTTAAATCAAATCCACAACTAAGCACTCTTTAAAAAAATATAAAAATCTGATAGTAACTTTTTGTTCCCAGATGTGACAGACTCTTCTTTTGAGCATTGATTTTGCTTGAGTTTTCTCTCAGTTTTCCCATAGTAGAAATCTGACCTTTCATGACCATTCTCAATTTGTCTATCTTTCTTTTCTCTAAAATCTGTGTTTTTTTCAGATCCTGGGTTCTTCTGGTTGTAATTTGCTTCTTGTGAAAGAGTTAATCTGGGTGTTTCACCTCTTGCAGATAGGGTCCCTCTATAAAAACCCACCCTGCCACCTGTGCTGCCTCCTGCTATACAGCATTACTGTATTTGCTGGGTGGGCCTCTCTGCTCATGCTTCCAAACATGCAAAATTATTCATTTTCTTCCAGTGTTTTTCAAAGGCTGGGGATAGTCACGCTGCCATGTCTTCCACACTTTTTCTTTCTTTGTCAATTCCTAGCAACTGGCTTTGTGAGATGTCTTTTCAAGTTCTTTGCTCTGTGGTAACTCTGTTTTTCAGTTTCCTTTCTCACAGATGCTTCTTATTGTGTGTTTTCATTCTGTGCTGAAGGTGCCAACAGCTTGACAACCTTTCCTGTGGAAGAGCCTGTCCCTTTAGCCATCTGGTCTCACGGTGAATCTCTGATACACGATTAAGGAATCTGTCACATACGACTTAATTTAGTCATAAATACATAGCTGTAAAACATTAAACGGACTTTTCTGTGACTAAACTTCCAGCAGTTTCCTTTCTTTTAGAAGAGAGTATTTCTGAAACTTGTTTCTGCTGGTGTCACGGTGCCGCTGGCACCACGTTCCTAAATTGGCTGGCAACTGAGCCTGTTGCAGGGATGAGACACTCCATCTCCTGTGTGAATCTTGCTCCTCCTGCAGCTTGGCTGGCGAGCAGTCGCTGCTGCCCACAAGGCAAGTCCAAGTCCACCCTGTTCCCCAGTACCCACAGCCCCAAGACCTTCACCTCATTTGGGGGCTGTAGGTACTGTTGTGGGAAGCAATATGAGAACTTACAGAGGGGCCTCTTTGCTCTCACAATATGCAGGTGCTGTTAACCTTCCCTGACCCCAGACTTACTAAATTTGTGAAGTGATTCACTCATCAGTGTAAAAACAATACTTGTATTGTTTGGTTGAAGCCAGTGGTGTACAAAATAGTTATGAGTGCAGTGTGTGGGCACCAGAGGAAAATGGTTTAATAGGTTACAGAAGTGTACAATGGGGAGAATGAAGTCAGAAGCGTGTGATTAACTGCGTAAGTTGAAGACCATAATAAGAAATACAGCTTGCCTACAAGGCTTCTTTGTAAGTTACAGCCCTTTCTGTGTTGTAATAGAGAAGTCTTTTTAGAAAGGTAATTAAATATTTAACTGTAATGATTTTTTTTTTTTTTGGAAGGGCTTGGAAATGTATGAGTGCTAAGATTATTGAAGATGTGCTGGAACAAGAAAATCACATTATTTTAAGGAATAGATTTCTTTTGAGCATTCCTTATGGACTCCTTTTTTTGCAAATGTTTAGTGCCCTGCACTCTGGTTTTCCTGAGCACTTTGTAATATCTTTGCATGGCCTCTCAGCACAGCCTTAATTTGAGATATTAAAATGCACTTTCCCACAATTATTAAATGGAAAATACTTGTTGTGTAACCCTTATCTGGTTAAGGGGGCATAGCATTTTGGATTTTTACTTAAACTCTATTGAAAATTTGCTAATAAGCTTTCAGAGCTGCTGCAAATGAAGTGGTTTGTTTTTCATAAACCTCTTCTATTTTTTTTTCTCTTCACTGTCCCATACTACTTCCTCCCACTTAAAATATGTATATATTCATTGTATGATTTAACATATGAGACCTAAGTATGCAGCAAATTAATGACTTCTTGACAAAATGTCCTTACAGAATTATAGAATCATAACATTGTTTTGATTGGAAGAAACCGTGAAGATCATCAAGTCCAACCATTAACAGAGCACTGCCAGGTCCCTAAGTATCACATCTATATGTCTTTTAAATACCATCAGGGAGGGTGACTCCACCACTTCCCTGGGCATCATGTTCCTGTGCTTGAGAACCCTTTATGTGAAGATTTTTTTCTAATATCCAATCTAAACCTCTCCTGGTCCAACTTGAGGTTGTTTCCTCTTGATCCATTGATGAGAAGAACGGATACAGAATGCAAGGATCAGTTCTTTAGCCCAATATTCTCTGAGGACATTTTTCTTTCTGTCATGTGTAGGAACAGCTGCATGATGTGGTAACAAATGAATGGCATCAGTTGTGCCCACGCAGGCTGCTGGATGGGAAGTGATGGAGATGCCTGGGACTGGGTTTGCACTGGTGCCCCTGGCTGCCCTTGGCCATAGCTAGATAAGTGGGTGTTATCTCCTACCTTCTTGGTGCCCTAAAGCCCCTGGTGGTATGATACCAATGTCTCTCAAAGGAGACATGGCATTTCTAAATAGCAGGATTACCATCTCCACTACAAACACTACTGATATCCTCTGTGAATACAGTGAGATACACAGAGCTGGTAGATGTCAGAGACATGCAGATGAACAGTGGTGTATCCTTTCCCCTACTTGCAAAGAAATGCACAGCCCCTGATAAGAACTCAGTGCTGGAGTGAGATAACTAGCTGTAGCAAAATTGAAGGTTTAATGGAGCACTTGCTGGAGATTAGTAGAGTTATGTGGTTCTCCCTGTCCCTGATAAAAGAAAAAACATTTCTCAAGGAGAGCACACTAAAGGAAAAGGTTAGTGGACTTGTATCTACAAGAAACTTGCCAGTCTCTTTTCTGAGCCCAGCTATGTTTTTAGTCTCCACAATATCCTGGGACAGAAGTTTTAAGTTGTATAAATGGGTATCCCTTTGTAATCATTCTAAACCTTGTCCGATACCATCACTAGGTTTTCCATCATTTTGTATTCTCATTATAACAAAGCAGTCCTTCCTTGCTTTCCCTGGCCATAAATCCAGGCAGCTCCACAATCCACTTCCACCACTCATTGTCCAAAATGGAGAGATTTGTACCAGCTAAAGCAATGCTGCAGAGGCTAGAAAGTGCAGTCAAATGCAGCTGGATAACAGCAAAAACACAGCTCTTTTTGTATTTGTCAAGCTATGTGGCTGCAGAAACAGCCACTGACAGATGAACAAGCTGCCTCTGCCTTCCTGCACTGGTTTGTATGGCCGGGGCAGGAGCCCCAGTGGGGAGGCCCATGTCATGCAGTGTCTGCACAGCAGTCTTCTTTCTCCAGCATGTGATGCAAGGGTCAGAGAACTGGAGGGAAACATACCATGAACCACCAGTTATGACCAGTGAGCAGTGTGAGACCAGAGTGCCCTTAATGGGGAGCTTTGGAGGTCTTCTAGCAGCTAAAGTGAGAAGATGTGGAAGGATCAGCTGCCACCACAGATGTGATGGGATAAAAAAATGACATGCAGAAGGAACGCTCATTGCCCAAAGGCTGACTGAAGTGCTGAAATCTGAGAAATGCTGTTTGCTTGCACAAAAACAGCACTGTGGGCTTTTTATTAAGTTTGGTTTTAGCAAGAACCTGTGTTCAAATGAAACTGTTACACCTACTTGCTGCTTTGAGATAGTTTTCATGACCACTTCATCAGATGCACAGAATATAAATAGTGGTGGTGCATTTTCACAATAAAGAATCATGAGATCTTAAAGGAATGAATTTGTTTAAGGATTACTAGGGCTGCAGCTGTCACTATGATTGACATTGTAATTTCTCTGGGAAAAATGCAGTTTATTCATATTGGAAGAAGGTAGAAAATTATAGAATTGGATTTTCTTTAGGTGCAAATAAATAAAAAGACCAAGCTAAACTCCATGGCTGACGGGAACATTGTAGAGGCCTATAGCACCTTCTTCTGCCTCCCTTCATCTCTCTGTCTGTCAGCATGATGGGAAGTATTTATTTAAATGATCATGAGATTTGCATTCTATTTCCAGAGATTCTACAATATCTTTATTGCTATCTTCTAAAATATTTTCCTTTTCCTGTAGAATGATTTCAGACATCGTGCTTTTTAACTGACTATCTGATGGCTTTAAAGAATCACCACTTTTTACTAACATGATTTAAAGGGAAAGATTTGTAAGCCAGGTTATGACAGCTGTCCTCAACAGACCCCTGCTCTGTCCTCTTGATAAAATGCCTTACACTAAACAAACTGAGAAAGGTTCTCCCAAGCCTCCTCTGCCAGAGGCCAACAAGTGCTCTGCACAGGGAAGGAAAGTGTTACTAAACAAAATAGGCTGAAAACATTGTGCTTAGTGTATTGTTAAAATGGAAATCTTGCTGTCTAGTGATAAAACATCTACCTTCTGGCACCCAAAGCTAATTGAAATGAGGTCAAGAAGCAAAATTAGAGCCTTCTATGCTCGAAGTAAAACTTTGATCCTAAAAAGGGTGCTAAGAAGAAGCAATTATTTCACTGACTTCCATGGTGAGTGATGAAAGCAGATGCAAGAAACCACCTATAGGTGTTACAAAAAACCCCAACATATTTGGGCAAATTTATTTTTTTTCTAAACCACCTGGTAATATTATTTCAATGTAGCAAAGCAGAAGAGCATTAAAGGACATGACTCTATTATAAGAAAAGTGATTTTAAGGATTCCATTAGGCAGAGGTGAGAGGTATTACTAGAAATGCAGCAGTCAAGTTTGAGGAGGAGAGACTGACTCTTTCCCCCTTCTCAGCCCTTGAATAAAACAAACCTCTGGACTCATGGGTTTATGCAATATTGAGCCCGCAGGAGCCTGTGCTGGTCTCAGGAAAAGGCAGGCAGTGGCCTCTCTGCCAACACTGACCACTGTGCTGAGCTCACCATTGATGGACCAGTGGATGGGGAAATTGAAAATGGGACTGACAACAGGGTTTGGGGGGGGGGGACCTGAGCTGCTCCCTTACTTATCCCTGGCAGTTTGCAGGGAGGAAAGAAGAGATTTGAGTGCTTGAATGTCTGGATGCCTGCACTTGAGTAGGGAGCCCTGGACTCCAGTGTGTCCCTAGTAAACCCACCCATGCTCTTGCATCACACAACCTGCAGCAGAGCTCTGGCATCCCGCAGCGAGCTGCCGGAGCCAGGGGTAGGCTCAGCACTGTGCTGATGGAGAGCTGTCTCACCCACTTTGTGCCAAGAACAGCCCATGGTTTTTGCCATTGCCACTGCCATGCAGCCCATCTAAACTAATAAAGGTGACTTTTCCAAGATTCAGATTTCATTATTTGCTGAAGCTTGAAAGGTTTTGCCGAATGTGGCAGGAACTAAAGTGAGCATTAACAGTGGAGTAAGTTTGCGGTCCCTGAAAGAGGCTGGTGTGTTTCTCCTGTGTTGCCAGCTGAGCCAAACTGTGGGAGAGAGCCCCTGCATAACACTGTGCAAGTCTTCAGCTGCCAGAAAGGTAATTGTTTGTTTTACTATTGTTATTCAGTGTAAATATGAACGCTTTCAAGCAGATTTCTTTGCAGCACAGAGTTTCTTTCTAGTCAGGAAGAAGTAATTCAGCAACAGCAGGGTCCACATGAGGGGAAGGTGCTGCAAAGCAGTAATTATTTAGTCTAATTGAAGCAAGGTTGGGCTTGAGGGATCCTGGATGGGGTGGTAGTGGGCAGGGCTGACACAGCTGATGATTATGTTCCTCAGGGTGTGCTTTGTTCAGCTTGAGAGTTAAGGTATGTGTGCCAGTCTTGCTGGGTTGTAGCTTGGGATGCTCATCTCTAGTCCCCTGTAAATCTTTAGGTCTGTGGACATCAAGAAGTCTCTGGGTTTTTTGTGCTTCACTGAAGCTGGTGGGGTTTACTGAGCTGCAGGAGTTGCAGTCCTTCCATGCATCCCAGGGGAAGGTATGAGGGCAGCTGGGCAACTCCCCCCGTGTTACCCTGCTGAGGTTTTTTGTGACTTTGTATTTCTGTTGCTTGTTTTGGGCTCTCAAAGCCTGAATTAAATCCTCTGGGTATAAAAGTTCTCAAGGGGGTACATACCTGTTTGTATGCATACATGTAGTCATATATTTATATGTGCACATGAGTGCTGTGTGTCAGTACGTGTAAAAACATAATGTGTACATGGTTTATTTTAATCAGAGTTCTGAAAAGTCTTCTGCTACAATGCTCTGATGAATGAAAAATACTGTATTTGCCTGTGAAGTATCAAGTGACATCCTGCTTTCTTGAGCTGGACAAAGGATAAGGTAATTTATTTATTCATTCTCCTTTCCTAAGAGTAAATTATTTTCTCTGATAAGAAATCATAGAATGGTTTGGTGGTTTGCCTCTTTAAAAATGCTATAAATTCAAATGTTAAGGAAGTGAAATTTCTAAAGAGAGGAGGTAGGACAGGGATGGAAAGGTGACAGAAACATTATGAATTGCTGGCTTGCTTGTGAGTGCAGAGGGAGATGGTGCACTCTAGCCAAAATGATAGCACTTGTGCCCTCTTGAGTGGGCTTTGGGCTGGTGCCTGTATCCACATGTGCTCTGTATTTAGCTGTACTGGCTTCAGCTGCTTGCTGCAGGGACCTAATTACAGAGACTGGGCATGAGCACAATAGAAAAATGCATGTTAAAGCTCTTGTTTCTGTTCATTTCACCTTTTCTACTTCAGGACCTTGTATTAGTGGCAGATGTACAAATCTTGACAAAAACATTGTTGTAGACTAAGCCTTTAAATCATGTGCACTTCTGAGAGATGAGACTGGCAATCATCCAGTCCTTTTTGGGGTCATGTCCACGTATTTGTACACTGCGTAGTAGAATGAATCTCAGTGGGATTGCTTAGGCATTATTGCAATGCAAATATTGAATTACAGTTATGCTAACAAGCACGAAAGTGCAATAGATGCTTTATCACTTGAAATTAGAGCTCAACAGAGCTCCTGTCTTCAGCATGCACATCACACAACTGCTATAGCTGTACCAATCTTTCTGTAGAGAAGAAAGGAAAAATGAATATTCAACAGTTGTTTTAGTCAAGCTGATGCGACTGTGGAATCTGTTCTTTCTCTGTGACTTATTCTTTGAAATGCAAATCTTGAAAAAGTAGAGAAAACAAGAGATAACAATCAATCTTTTTCTCTAGGGCAGGAGGGAATATAAAAAAATATTTTTTTTAACTTCCCTCTGAGAGGTTTTTTTCTATGCAAGCACTAGTAGTATTTGTGAGGGGAGGGTGTACAGAAGTGTGTATGTGGCTGGAAACAAATTAATTGAACTAGGATCAGAGTAACATTTACTAGCTATAGGAAGAGATCTAGTCTTTCCCCTGTCACCTCAGTGAGTGCTCAAGGATACTTTTCTTCTGAGAAAATCCAGCCAGCTACCCAAACGCTTCACCTTGTTGTCAGCCTAAATAAGTGCACTTACAGTCTTGAGTTTAGTCCTACCACTATTCTCTCCATCCACCTTGCTGACTCTAGTAGGGGCACACATCCCTAGTAGTGGTGGTTTCTGCTCTGTGCTGTCTTTCCCTGTCAGGCCTGTTAGCAGTGGAGGAAAGCATGAACTGGGGGCAGGGAGCCCTGCCAGGGTGCATTGCTGGGGCAGTTTCATACAGTCTATTTTTTTGTTATACCAAAGATGCCAGGAGATGTCCATAAGATTATATAAAACTTAATAATTGCACTTATTATACTGACTTAATAAGTATTAAACCTAATCTATCAAATTTCAGTACTGTATTACACAAAGGGACTCCAATTTCTCTCAATCTCACAGTCAGTTGAATATGAGCCAGCACTGTGCCCAGGTGTCCAAGAAGGCCAATGGCATCCTGGCTTGTATCAGAAATTGTGTGACTAGCAGGACTAGGGAAGTAATCCTGTCCCTGTACTCGCCACTGGTGCGGCCCCACCATGAGTACTGTGTTCAGTTTTGGGCACCTCGATACAAAAA
>WTSP01027934.1:0-18678 GCA_025331215.1 Actenoides lindsayi | reverse complement strand
CCTGTCCCTGTACTCGCCACTGGTGCGGCCCCACCATGAGTAATGTGTTCAGTTTTGGGCACCTCGATACAAAAAGAACATTGAGGTGCTGGAGCAGGCCTAAAGAAGGGCTACTAGGCTGCTGAAGGGTTTGGAAAACATACCCTGTGAGGAGTGACTGAGAGAGCTGGGGCTGTTTAGTCTGGTGAAGAAGAGGCTGAGGGGAGACCTTATTGCTCTCTACAAGTACCTGAAAGGAGGTTGTATCAAGAGCAGGATTGGGCTCTTGTGACAGGTGATAGGACAAGGGGAAATGGCTTCAAGTTGTGCCAAGGCAAGTTTAGGTTGGATGTCAGGAAAAAGTTCTTTACAGAAAGGGTTGTTAAGTGCTGGAACAGGCTGCCCAGGGAAGTGGTTGAGTCACCATGCCTGAAGGCATTTAAAAACCGTTTGGATGTGGTGCTTGGGGACATGGTTTAGCAATGGGTTCTTAGCGTTAGGGTAGTAGGGTTAGGCTGAGGTTGGACTTGATGATCTTGAAGGTTTTTTCCAACCTGAGCGATTCTGTGATATTTGTCTTCCTGACAGACAAAAAAAAATGTGCAAGTTTCCTTATACAACATATAGAACATAAGGTCCAAAATGATGGTTAAAGGTGCCTGTATTGTCATTACCTGGAAGAGCATTGTGTTGTGATGGAGAATAAAGATTCATTAGTCACTAGTAATGCTTTGAGACCCTCTGTCTTGAAAAGAAATTCTCTGTTTATGAGGAAACATTGGATATGCACATGTGGAGGTTACATTTATGAATTACCACTGGCTATGACATTGAGGAACAAGTTACCTTTCTACCCAAGGGCAATCTGATGTAAAGCAAAACCTTTCTTAAGGAAATGTTTTACAGTAGTTTCTGAGTGTGATACACTTGGTACTGGAAAAACAATAGAGGTTGTTACATCATCTGCTGTCAGCGAAACAGAGAGAGCAGGAGTGTGAGAGAGGATGTGTATCTTCCAGAGAAGAAAGGAAGGTAGGGAATTAGATGGCTACTTTCTGGTGTGTATATAGGCCACAAGTCTTGTTTATCCAATGTGAGCTGAGCCATACTGTTTTGCTAGAAAATAAACCAGAATCATAACACTGGGATTTCAGCATGGCCTTGTGACTTTGCTCAGGTTATATACTACTGTTCCTCTAAAGCTTAGCTTTGTATAGAGGAAATGATTTGGAAAGGCAAATGGAGACTTTGCTCTTGTGAAGAAGTTTTTATTTCTAAAATGTCCCTTTCTACAGCATTCAGAAGAAACCCTAAAAGGGACGGCTGGAGCTTCCATCTGTGTGCTGGGTGTGCAGACACAGTGAGTCAGGGCAAAGTGCTGATGCGATTTAGCTGGCCTTAGCTGCAATCATGCATCCACTCAACCACCAAAAGGACATTTCTACTTCTGGATTTGTCAGAGCCTGTATCTGTCTCTTGCTCTCTGGAAGCAGGGGACTGAAGGCTTCATCCCTGCCTGTCCTGTGGTTTCCCTCCCACTGCTTTCACTGGGCAGAAGGATCTTCTGAAACATCACAAAAGTATCGTGGAGATTCCTTCTCTTCTCTGTGTTTTCGTTGTGTTTCTGATTTCACCTTTCCTTTCTTAATGCCAGGGCCCATTTAGATCTAAGCATGGTCTAGGTATTGCACCACAGAAATCAAACCAAGAGCCATATCCAACACTTCTAGATGAAAGCCAGCACAGAACTGGTGAACTGATAATGATAGAATTCTTGTTCTGTCATTAAAACTGTGATTAAGGATTTCAGTCCTTAAGGATTTCCTTGGGCAATTATGCAGAAATTTGCTTCATTCAGTCTATTGCCCAGGACCTCCAGGCATGCACCAGCAGTTAAATTGTACTTTGTGCCAATTAGCATGTGGAAGTTTATCCTCTTAGAGATGCAGTCGGCCACCAGAGGAATACAATGCCTCTTCAAATGTATTTAATAGTGATACAAAAGGAACACAAGATACTGGGTTTGTCTCCCTCTGGATTCATCTGCCATCACTTGTCTTAAATTGTTTGAGAGATTATTGTATGATTTATTGCCCACACTGGGGGCTTATACTGATCGAAGCTTCTTAAAGGAACATTTGAAAAAAGGAAAAAAAAAAAAAGGAAAATAATAACAGGGATTGCTGTTGGGAAAGAGGTGTGGAGAGAACTATCTCCACATAAAAATGAAGAGATGTAGGGCTGAAGTTTAAGCTAGGAGTGTGTGTTTGCAGTTACCTTTCCATGGATTATAGGTTCTCCCACCTACAGCTGTTGTGTTGCTGCTCTCCTACCCGTTGCTGCCAGGAAGACCGCTTGTGCCAAGTCTGGGGTTTGCAGCAGAGAGGGATGCCTTTTGGCCTCTAAAGCCAGCTATTGTAACCATCAATTTTGTATCTAGGCTCAGGGAAATTTAAGAGATAACTGAACTTTTAATTAACCTACTCATCTAAGTTACTGGAGTTTTGAGATGAGGTCTTTGTTTTGCATATTCTTCTGTTTTACTGGGAGACTGGGTGCCTTGCCCTAGGGCTGATATCTTTCTATCAATGTTGGAGGTGGAGTATGTGTGTGGGAGCTCCCTTACATAAGAAAACTATTGTTCTTTGCACAGTAACAACCTAGAAGAAAGAGATTTTCCCTAAAAATTCATTTGTGCCTTGACAAACACAGACCATGTGGAAACATTTTTCCCCTGGGAACTGTGGGTGTTAAGTCTCAGGCACAACTGGGCTGCATTCTGACAAGATTTAAATGCTGTTACAGTACTGTACCGCTGTGACTACACTAAAGTACCTACTACAAAGCTGTATTTAATGCCCAATTATGTAAGGTATAGCTAAACATTTCAAGCCATTATGAAGTTCCTGCAGGGCTCCTAAACTCTTCAAAATATACAACTGCTCTTAAAAACTTCAAGAACTAATATTCTGGGATTTGTGGGGTTTGTAGCATGGTATTTGTTTTGGTTGATTTTTTTTTTTTTTTTTTTGGTGTTTATTTTGTGGGGGTTTTTTTTGTTGTGTTGTTTTTTCTTAACAAGCTGTAAGATAGCTGCAAGATAGCTGCAACTAGTTTAATGGGAGTTAGTCTCCTAGGAATTTCTACTCATAGTACAAAAGAGAAGGAACTCAAAATTTCTTGACAGTACTTTGTAATGCTATTTAGTTTCCCTTTCAGACTTCAGGAGCCATTTAAAAGCCTATGGGCATTCTAGCAGCAGTTGTACACTGCTGGTAATAAAAGTCACATAAGCCTTAGTTGGAGCACATAGTGAGCAGCGTCTAGAAAGGTGTTATTCTTTCGCTTGGGTTGGTAAGCCTACAATCATGTCCTGAATTAACTTGCACTTTGTACTTACCATCCATTTGCCATGATCCTCTCCTTGGTGCAAGATGGACGAACTTCTCCTGAGTGTTTCAAATTCAGTTGTGCAGAGAACTGACGACTTGCCCAGCTTTGACCAAGGATTCAGATTGAGTTCAGTGCTTGCTTAGGCTTCCAAGGTTTGTCTGACACTTTGGCCACAAAACTAGGACTCAAGAAAAAAGTTGCACTAGGTGGCTTCTCATGTAAATTTGTTCGATTTCCCTGGATGTTTGGACAATGTTCTGATTTCTAAAATTCTGTATGAAAGCCAAAATTATATAAGTGCTCAAGTAGTCTTTCTAATAACATTGGAAGAAAATTGCTTCCTCTTATTGTGAAAATTTCTAAGATAATTGCTTTTCAGTCTGTTTTTGGAATAAAACCACACTTTGAAATCCAAGGATTTCCTCAGGGAGAGGGAAACTCCCTTTTAAATTGGCTCTGTGGAGAATGATCCTCTTGGAGCCGTGGAGCCAACTCCCTCTTGTCAGAGGTTCAGACATAAAAGCAAAATTGGTAGAGATAAATTCATCTTTTCACAGTCCTCTAATTCTTAAAGGAAACTTCCTCTGTCCCCTCCAGCTGCTTCTCCAAACTTAATTAAAATTAAAGCTTTTTGTAAGTAGAGGCTTAGCCAGCAGGTTTTCGTCTTGCTGGCCTTTTCTTTCTTTGCTCTGGGCAGAGAAGCAGGACTGGGGGAGGTGAGGGCTGCATCTCTGGGATCATCTCCCTATTTGTTCTCTGGAAAGGTTTTTGCAGGTCTGTAAATGACAAGTCATGAGCCAAAAGCACAAACATACTTGGATGATATACAGAAGGCTTTGAAAGCAGTGTTCTTGAAAAGTGATTCACTGTACTTGTAACACTCATCATATCCCAAGCAGTAGTGTGCCATTATGACTTTCCCTTCCTAGCACCTATTAAAGAGGATCCCTGGGCTAATCCATCAGAGATAATGAGCAGAATGATGGTAGTCATAGAAACTGCTACTTAAATATCTGTGTTTTGCACAAACTGCAGAGTATAGCTAATTATGCAAGCGATGGAAATCTGTTTCAGCCCTGTTTGAAGCACTGCCATTTTGTTAGCTTTAAGCAAGTTTCCTGTTTAAAAATGGTATAACTTCATCTGTTCTCTAGCTGGGCTTGTTGGTAGAAAAATTAAGGGGAATTTCTAAACACAGTGCTTGCCATCCATTAGTAAAGGGCCTCTTGAATAAATCTTATTCAAGGACAAAAAATGGTTGAGGTGGGCATAGAAATAGATGCCTCGTATAAGTATCATAAGTAGGCTCTGTTAAACACATCCCAGATTCAAGGCATTGTGTTTAAAGCCCCTTTTTGCAGTGAGGGTTCATATCTGTTCCTCTGAAAGCTGTAGAACTGCAGGGTATGTGGCCTTGTAGCTTCAGACCAGGAGAATGGACTGATTTTTCATCACACCCGCTAAATTATGTGTTAAGAGGATGCTACTTGAGGGCAATGAATGTGGTGATTGAGCATGTTGAATAAGCATTTTGCCTACAAGGACTTCAGACCTTTTGGGCTCTTTCTGAGTTTGACTAGTTTAAATTCTTTTGCATAGCCCAGTACAACTGATAAACTACTAAGTGCAGTTTTATACCAATGTCCCCATGCTAGGGGCACAAGGGAGAGATCAACAAACTGGAAAGAGTCCAGCAGAGTGTGACTAAAGTGGCCAGGGGGCCGTAGCATAGGATGTACTGGGAGAAGCTGAGGGAAAGGGGCTAGGTGAGCTTGGAGAAGTTAAGGAAGAGGCTAGTTGCTGTATCCCAGTGCTGGACAGGGTATTGCAGAGGAGATACAGCCAAGCTCTTCTCAAGGGTGCGGAGCAAAAGGATAAGAAATAATTGTCACAAATTGTGGAAGGCAAAAATTTCTTTGGAGGTAACCACTTATGCTGTACTGAACTTCGCAAGCACTGGAGTAAGTCCTCAGAGGGCACTCTGTCCTGGGAACTTTCAAAACACAACTAAAGCAAGCCCTGCACAACCTGGTCTGATTTTGAAGCTAGCCTTGCTTTGAACAGAAGGTTGAACTACAAGATCTCCAAAGGAATAACATGTATTTTTTGTGTGTGTGTGATTCTGTAAAAATGAGGGAAGGAACAAGAAAGTTAATTCAGGTCGTAGAACAAACTCGTGTCCAAGTCAGGAACATGCATCCCCTCCTTTCAAACCATCGTTGCACTGAGTAGCCTGTATTGTGTTTCTAGTACAAGATTTTCCTCATGAGCGTTACTTCAGAACATTCATGATCTAATTTAGCAAACGTTTTTTTGTTCTCTCTTGTAAAAATAAATAAAGGAATGAAGAAGGATATTTAAACTTTGATGCTGCAAGAGTATCTTAAAGAAGTGCTGCTTTTAAGCCCTGTGCTTTTCCCTATGGCTTTTACTGTGGAACTGTGTGTTGAATAGGAGCCACCCTATATTTTACGAGGGTCTTCCTTTTCTCCAAAGACATTTTTCTTCAGAAATATTAACAGTTAAGGTGCATCTGAATTCCTGGAAATAATATTTCAAAATAGAAATAGTAAGTATATTCAAATGCTATTATTTTCTGACATGTTCCATGTCTTGGTTACCTCTAATGGTGCCATGGAAGCTTTTATTAGCAGTCAGGAAATCTTTTTTTCCTCTGTCTCTTGAAGTGGCTGGTGTTATCTCAACTGTTGTTGCTGAATTTTGGCCTGAATAGGATCTTCTAGCTGTCAGTGTAAACTGTAACAAAGTGTTGGATATGTGTGGGGGCGTATTTTTTGTTCTGTTAAAATATTTCATGAATACAGCCCCATGAATCTGGGTTAGTAGTTATGAATATTATTGGAATTTATGAAGACATCTGGTAATAAAGCTGCAACATCTCTAAGTCTTTGGGGATGGGGAAGAAACCAACAAAACCTTATCTGTATTGCCTTAATTAGTATTTATTATCAGGTTCCTGCAGATGTTTCTCATAAACTACATTTGCTGAATTCCCCCTTCACCTGTAGTATAAAATGTGTATGTTACTGCCCAATCCTTTTTAGCTGACATAATTCTTACCCAACAATCTGTGCTGATCAGCTTCAGGAAATATAACACAGGTTTGCTTTCTCCACCTTGGCAGACCCTTTGGCTGCACTACAGTGTACAGTAAAACAATATAAAAATAAATCAAATTTTACAGATTAAAAGAATCTAAAGGAAGACATAAATAACTTGCTTGTTGGCTATGGCTCTATGTTCAGGCTGCAATCCTTGCAGCATTTGCTTGTCTCTAGCAAAGGTCTGAGTCCTGGAGAGAGAGTGCTACCATGCACAGCTGTAAGGCTGTCATCAAGGGAGGTGGTGGCAAATCTGGCTCTCGCCTCTTGTGCAAGACCAGGCCAGATCTCTCTGCTTCTCAACATGCCCTCCCAACTCCAGCTTTGGAGATGCCATATAAGGCCAGCACACCTGCTTTGCTGCAAGGTTTCCAGCTTTCTGCAGCATTTAGAAAACTAACAACATAGTTTAGGTTTTCTTGGGCCCCATCCTCCTGCAAGCACTTCCACGCCTGCTTAACTCTTTTTAGTTAAGAATACACATACCTTGAAATCTTTTAACATTCTCGCAAGCTACAGTTGTTCATTTTCTTCCCAGGGCCACCATTCCAGCAATTGGAAGGCACTCCTCAACGCCTTCTTGCAGGAAGGGTATATTTTGCACCAACCATACGTTTTTGGGCAGAGACATAGGGGAGTTAGCTTGGACAACATCACCCAGTAAAGCAGGTTTACGAGTTATTCAGGGTCACTGTTTTCATTGCTTTGTCTTGCCTAAAACAACTATTTAGGATAAACTATTTCCTGCTGTGAATCTAAACACCATGAGGTGACCCAGAGCTTACTGACCTCATGGTTTTAATGTAAATACTAGGGAAATGGCAGATATAAGGTATGAAGATTAAGAAGCTAGACATAGTTTACTTTAGACATCATGAACCTTTCTTTTGGTGTCAAGGTAGAGGGTAAGGCTTGATTTTTATTTTTTTTTCATTTCCCCTAGGTGATTTCAAAAAAATTGAATCCTGAAGATGAAAGTGTGTGTTGTTTGTTTGGTTGAGGGTTTTTTTGGTGTTTTTTTGTTTTGTTTTGTTTTTGTGGTTGGTTTGTTTGTTTTGGTTTGTTTGGTTTTGGTTTTACTTTTTGTTTATTTCTCAATGGCTGGTATGTATGTGTTTTCAGTTATCCCAATTTACTGGGAGGGGCTGGAATTTTAATATTGAGTTGTTTTAATTATATGCATAATCTCTTCGATGCTTAGACAAATGTGAATTAGGGGGAATAGATTTAATCCTGCTCTTTTATGGGGAAATAATGGGGCAAACTCCTGCAGGATCAACTCAGTCCAACCTAGATAAGTTACATGTGGGCAGCCATACTGAAAAATTACTTTCTAATGGACCTTATCAGCTGCTGAGATGTTCTGATTAAACTACAATCACAGTGCTGCTCTTCTGAGCATGGGGACTATCAGCTTAGTATAGACACTAACTCACCTCTTCTGGAGGGCTGAGGGCTAAAAGAGCTGTTAAGATTTGGCCTGAAGATGTCTACAAAATAAACTTGTCTGCTTGGTTGATGGCAGTATTGCCATTTGCCACAGCTTAGCTGGTGAAAACGCTCAGGAGATCCCTCTTTAAATCACTTCAGTTTGAGACAGCCAAAGAGCAAGTGGGTCTGAACTGAAGCCATGGAGAGCTATCTTTCTCTGGAGCTACCTATGTCTGTACCTTACCCCACATGATGGCCACTGTGCACATCGCTGCCTCTTTACTCACCTCTTTGCTCTCCTGGACTGGCTGATAATGCGAACTTCCATCAGGCAAGATCAGCTGGGTTAAGCTAAACTTATACTCAGCTCTTCTGAGGTGCTTCATCGGCTTGGATGTTTAACTGCCCCATTAGGCATTTGCTATCCATCAACCACCTACCCAGCTGCCATCTCATCTGCTGCTGAGCACTGAAAGAGACACCTACACTGTGGTTATGAGCAGCCTTAGCACTAGCACAATCTCTGAAGACTTCAGCTGAGGTTTTAAAACTACCCATCCCCAAATTATCACACTGGTGTCCCCAGAGAAAATGAAAACAAAAGGTGGTCAGCCAGACCCTCAGCTTCTCTTGGGAGGCTTATAGGAAGGGTTATGTCCAAACTACCACGCTAACTAGGATAAGATGCTTCTGCTGTCTCCCCCCATGCAAGCAGATGCCTTAATCCTACACCCAGCAGTGACTTGCCTTTCCTCTGACTGCACAAAACAACGTCTGACTAGCACTCAAATGCCTTTCTCTGATCATTAGAGGAATCAAAATTATATTTAGGCTGGTGCCTGTATACTGATGTCCCCAGTGAAGGAAAAAATAAAAATAATCTTGCTGCCTTTTCTGTAAAGTCTACCTGAAAGCACAATGTGAGACCCACCTCCATTGAAAGTCAAAATATATTAGTTGTCCAGCTCCACTGATGAAGGACAAGAGAGGAATTCAGGAACAGAACTTAATTCCATGAATCCTCATCTTCTCTCCTTAAATGTTTTGATGAGAAAGATAAGGAGTGAAAAGGAACAAAACAGAGTTAAGTCCTGCATTTCTTGGAACTTGTCTGTCAGTTGATGCACAACTGACAAGTGAAGTAACTTGAACCGCACTTCATTACTTGTAGTAAATAACCAGAAATTTAGTGATTTATACCCTGCCTCTTTTAAGAAAATATTTCCCGATACTACAAGGAAGAGCTTGGTTCCCCCCCCAGGCTTTTTATTCTAAGCCTCTCTTTAAGTGACAACTCATCAATGGAATAAACACAGGAGTGTATTGTAACTAAACTCACTGGCTGGTAGTTTATTTTTATGGGTTTTTTGTTTGTTTGGTTAGTTGGTTGGGTTTTTTTGGTGTAGTGGGTTTTTTGGGGTTGGGTTCTGTTTGTTTGTTTGTTTGGGTTTTCTTTTTTTTGTTGGAGTTTTATTTTTAAACAGTTCTAGAGGTGCAACACCAAACCCTGGTTTACTTACTTTTCTTAGGGGAAAAAAAGAAAAGGAGGGGGGCAACCAGCAGGATATTGAACTTGGAGGAATTCACTTTAATAGAGGTTACTTCCCTTCAGAAAAATAATACTGCACAATATATGGAATACAGTATTTAGCATCTGCTGTTAATAATCTGCTGTAGCAGTAGTCTTGCAGCTTTTTAGACAGTCTCAGAGTGCCCAGTGATGTGTCAGTCTGGATTTGGGATTGATCTAAAGGCATAGTTTAGAGAGAATCAGGAAACCTAAATCATGAGCCTTGATCTAACTTTTGCTGAGGACTGTCTCCCTGTGTAGCTAGGGAGTACTTATGATTGCGATTATGTTTGTAAAACATTGTCTAGTTTTAAGTAGTGCTGTCTATAGTATTTAAAAAAAACCAAAACATTCCTTTTCTCACATCTCAGCAAGGAGGACAGAACTTTGCAACAAAGTCTTAGACGGTTCAAACATCTCAGTGTTCCCTTTGCAGCTTGGCTTGATTGCAAGGTTTACACAGGACTGTAGGTCTTTGCTATACTTAATGAGTTTTGAAAAAGCAGACTGTGTATGAGAACAGCCTGGAAAGGTTAGGCAGCTGACATTTCGGGAGGCAGCAAATAACACAAGTTGATAATGTCAAGGAGCTGGTGCAAACAGTCTTCTGAGGGCTACAGGTGGGTCCCAGATAAGTGCTGCTATAACTGGCAACTTTGATTTAAAAATTATGTTTTGGGTAGCAGTATCATTTCCTGTTTGCCTGTGAGACTAGCCAGAAATGTCAGACAGGGATGGTGATATTTTACATATGTAATTTTTTCTCCTAGCTCTTTTCTGAGGTTGTAAAGCTCTTCCTGGAGGACAGCCCATATTCCTTTCCTTCCTGTGTTTGTGAGCAGGAGTTGCTCCCAGAACACAGGTGGGGTCTTAAGGCTCCTAAACTACCCTCTCAGCGTGGACTGACACCTGCTCTGACTGTGAAATGAAGAAGGTGCAATGCTATGAAAAATACACCGTCTCATTAAGTGCTTGTACTACAGCATGCAGCAAAGCAGCCAGAACATGGGATTAAACATGGGTCAGCACTAGTACCTAAAGCTGGTTTGGAGAACCCTGATAAGGATCCATTGCTACGAAAGTCTGTCAGACACCACTTTCTTAAACCATACCTTAGCATGTGTTCAGCATGTAATTTTGGTCTTGAAAAATGGTAGCCTTTGATGTAACTGAACTCAAATATTTTATCAAGCATTACAGACATATATGACTTTTTTGAATATCAGCTAAAAATACAATGGAAAGACATAAAGCCCTCCAAGGGTTGTTTTAACCAGATTCATTGCTTCCCTTCTCTTATAAAGAACAGAAATCACTTTTGTATGGCATTTGGCTCCCAGGGTATTGGCTGTAGCTGGTGCAGTGGAAGAAAGAAAAGCAGCAGAACTCCAGAGATACAGGCCTGGGCATCAGGTAATAGGCAATGTCATCTCCTGATTGGACAATAACGCAGAGCAACAAGTCGGTAAAATGCAAGCTCTGCAGATCCATATATTGGTGTGGGATCTTTGTGTTTCATACATTTGCTAGCACCTTTGGAAAACATTTCCTTGATTTTTCATGGAGTTGTGTGGAAAACCCTAACAAGACACCTTCAAAGCAAGCAGACAAGTTCAGTAGGAAGCTCCAGATCAGGAGGAGTTCCTTGGCTGGTGCTAATGGACCCCCAAGTCATTAAAGAATGTGCCAAAAGGGCCTTTTTCCAGATTTGTTCTTTATCCTATCTTGGTATGTGGTCAGTCCCTTCCATCTAGGCATAAAATGGCGTAAACTCACATTTGTCAATCAGTGCTTCTTTTAAAGCCTTGTAGCACTGTCTCTTTGAGAGCTGTTAATGTTGCTATGACAAAAGCCTACAACACTTGAACCAGTATTGGCATGTTTATGCTTTTTGTGGGATAGCCTCTTGTTTTAATTAGCATGTGCACCTGTCTGTTCAGGATTATACAAAAGAAAACAACTAAATCAAACGCAAAGTGGCTTTCTTAGTAGGTGTTGTGCACTGTGCAAACTCTGCCTCGGGCTCTGTTGGCTTGCATGTTGTCACCTGAAGCAGACCTGCTCCTTTGGCCAACCCGTGGTGTTAGAGCTCCAGTCTAGTGAGATCCTAACAATTATTTTTTTTTCCCATTTTTGCTGGGTATCTTGCCACATACTGCATATTCTGGGGAGGTCCTCAGTCCAGATACTCTGCCCTATATGCATCAAGCAACTGAAAAACTGAGTTTCTCTACTCTTGTGGAGTCTTCTCCTGTTCTGTGGCCTTCCCTTAGTTGAGATGCTTGGTTAGACACTTGGGGCTTTTAACTGCAGAACTGCATTGTTAAATGACCACTTAAATCATGTATATTAGCTTAATTTAGCCTTACTAATGATTTTTAAAACTCCTTTTGTCTTAGTATTACATTTTAGGTACATCAGCAAGTTATATCAAGGTATATAATGTAGGTATATATCTGTTAGTTTCCATTTGCTGAAGGTCAAGAACTTTTTCCCAGTGAAAGGAGAGTCTGCCATGGAAGAATAATGGTACTGCTTTTGAAGGAAAGTAGTAACATCTTGCTCCTGCTCCTACAATTAGATACTTTGCTGCTCCTGAAAATAACCTTTTTTGCTTATTAATTATAGGCATTGATGGCAAGCCATGGTGATAACTCAGCTAGCACATCACTTGAAATATGGAATAGTAATGGGTTAAATAGATTGTCAAACAAAATAATCTAATTTCTGTGATGAGGCAAAGGCATTCTTTGGTTGGTTGGTTGATTTTGCTATCCTAAGTGCCCAGGATACTCGGATATGTCTGTACATCATCTTTATCTGCTCTGGAGTTGAAGACATGTTGTTGGCTGCCCATCTAAATATGATGCTCTGCACTTTCTCAACAAAGCCCACTGCAATAGCTTCTCTTGAAGGTCAGCTTGTTTGACCTTTCTGGATCCAAATCTCCCTGAGGCCCTTGGTGCCATGCCACTTTTTGCAGGAGACTTACAGCGCTCTGATGACTGAAGTTGTATAGCAGCCAGAGACAGAAGAATTTTGATTCAGAGAGGTGGTGAGCAAGTCTGTAGCTATGCACAGTCTGGACCTGTGTGTATATATTATGGACTGATAGGATTAAAGCTGTTCAATGTTACTGAACAGTACTGAGTCTGTGTGGAAAAACTGGTCCTGTTGCCTTTGATATCTGTATTTTTATCAGCAGTTACCTGAGTATGTTGCATCACAGCACTAACTTTAATACTATTCTGGAAGCACAGGTCTGTGCTCAGAAAGATAAGAATATCTATTGTATTTCCAGTCTGTGCTTCCTGAACAGCCAGAATCCAAATGTAGAAGAGCCTCCATTACCCTTGTCTGGACACAGCTGGCTGCACTCTGCTGCCCTGAGTTTGGCAGGGCACACAGCTAAACATCTATGAGTTTAGACCACTATGTCCATGGTTGTTGTCTTCTCTTAGACTTGTGGTCCTAGCACTGCACACATCCTAGCTGGCTTGGAAGCCTGTGTCCACCTTGGGAAGCAATGAGATTTCTCTTCAGCACTGAGAGAGGAGGGTGCTCAGGAGTATTGGAGGCAGCAAGTATTAGAGCTGGAGCAGTACATAGCACAGGATGTGGTTTCCTGTTGCCAGCACTGGGAGAGACTGGGTCATGGGGTGCAATGCTGACTTCTGTGTAGTGGAATATTCGAGTTGTACCAAGCTAGCAGAAATGGCACACATTTAATGTACACTTGGTTATGGCACCTCAGGACATCCTGCTGAGCAGTAGCTGAGCTTGTGCTCTGGTGTGCTCCCTCCCTTGTTCTTCTGATACCTTCTCCATCTCCTGGTCTTGGCAGAGATGACTGGCCTCCTTTTCTTATAAGAGGAAGTAATCTCAAACAGAGATGCTCATGAGGCCATCTCCTGATGCTCAGGTTTTCCTTATCTAGTTGCAATGGCTGGTGTTTAAGCCACTTCTTATTGCATGTCTCTGATCTGCAGTTTGATACCTTTATATCTGTGGGGTGTAGAGAAGTTGAGGTTTGTTTCTTTTTTGTTGTTGTTGGAGGTAATGTTTCAAGAACCATATGTGATTCCTCAGCTTATGACTCAGTTGAGGTGGCAGGAAAATAGATGTCCCTGTTGCTACCTTTTTATCCAGATAACAAATATCCTTTTTTTTTTCCCCCCATGTTTATTTGTAGAGATTTTGCTGTTATAGCTGTGAAACTATTTTAATTCTTAATATCTGATTAGTTGTTCATGAATGACATGATGATAACATTGAAAATGCTGCCTCCTGAAATGGTGTAGTTGAATCGGAACTTAAAGTCTGCAGGAATACAAACAGGTGACATTTCAGTACTTTGCCACATAATATAATTTCTTCAGCAGAAATGACACAAGTGGAACTGACCATCTTCTAGCAGAAGATAATTACACAGGCAGGACACCCTACACAACAACTCCTCTTTATATTTAATGTAATGTTTTGCATTAGTCATTTATGTTCTTTTAAGAAGTTCACCAGTTCTGGAACTATTTGTACTTCTCAGTCCTCCTTGACCATCCTGCAGGACACCTTCAAGGTCTCTTAACGTGCCCCTGTTTAATGAGAATGATTGCTTGGTGGTAGTTCTGTTCTGGAACTTGACGATGTTTAATGCAGATGTTTCTGAAATCATGGTGAAATTCCCTGTGGCCTGGGAACTGTCAGTTGCACAAAAGACACAAGTGGTATGGGAGCTCTCTGTCCTGGGACATGGTGGGTCAAACACAGGGAGCAGGCTGGTCAGCATTGCTTTGCGTAGAAGGTTTAGCAGGATGAACACAAGGGCCAGAAACCATTTTGGTTCCACTGGATCAGCAGTTTTCAAAAGAAAACTGTTCCTTTCTAGTCTAGTGAATATTACTTCTGTTCTATCAAGTTATGTTTTCAACCAGGGTGAGGGAATACTAAATGCACTCCAACATCTCTTTTTACTTAAAAAAACCCACCATCAAATTTTATTTTCTTTAATGTGAGGAAATGAAAAACTAGCTATCTCTTGCATTTTTCCCTTTATATGAAGTTCATGACCTCTACTCCTTCTCTGCCTAACCAAACATCATATTGTAGAGTCTTCTATTACAAAATAATTGCAAGAGGTAAAAAATAAAATAATTTAAGCTCTAAAGGAAATGCAGGAGCCAAAATTTTAAATTATCTATTGCTGGATTTGACATCCAACTTTTCAGAGTATCTCATGCTAGTTTCCCGATAATGGCCTTCCACCCGTACCTGCCTTGCAGAAGAGGCAAATGGCACAAACATGAAAGAAAGTGTTTTGGTTGAATCTATCACATTGTCTATTTCAGCATCAAGCTGAAAAAACAACCTATTAATTCCACAGTCTTGGGATTTGGTAACCTGCCAAATCCACACTATGCAATGTAAGCCACTATTCTGCATTGTAATTGCTTAGGAGAGTCCTGGGGGAAGATGTAACCTCGACTGAGAAACAACACTACTATTTTTTCATGCTCAGAGAAGTCATGTCTGCCTCCGAAATCAAGGGTGTTGAAATGCTCCTGGTAGCGGATCAGCATCAGCAGCCAATGCAGGGCTGTATCAAGAACTCTTTAGAGAACAGCATCACAAGACACTTGTTAAGCAATGATTCCTGCCCACTGACAGATGCCTCTGTATTCTGACCTTCAGCTCACAAATAACTGTCTCTTAGCTTTAATGTTTCAGGTCAGATTTAGGATGGCAGTGGGATGGGACTAAAGGTCAGTGCTCGTTTTTCTATGGCATAGTCGACAGCACAAAATAGGACTCTGTTCACGTAGGCTTCATAGTAAATCCACTACTATTTACTCTTAATATGAAGTGCCTGGGGAGGTCAGTGAGGGGTAAAGTCAGCTCCTTTTCCTGCTCTGACCTCCTCACTCTGTCCATCGAGAAAAAAATACAATGCTTGTAGGGGTATGAACTGAGACAGCATGCTACCCATCTGTAATGCCCTCACTATCTGGTACCAGTACACATATCAGGGAGTCGCGCAGTCCTGCTTACCTATTCTGTTCTCATTTGGCTCAGCATCCTCATAGTAGCTCCCTTCCTCCTTCCAATCCAGCTTTGTCTCCTCAGGAACTACTTAATCAAATCATATCAGAACCTTTTCCAAACCTTGTCCAACTCACTTGGGCTCAACAATATCCTGAACATTGTATTGGTTCAATATCAAAGTATCACCAAGTCTGTTCTTTCCCAGAGTAGAACAGACCTAGGTTTGTCAGTTCCCTACTTCATTCACAAGCACAGGAGAAATGTCCTTTTTGGGTTCTTCTCTGCCTGTCTTTACTAGTACATAAGATGTTTTATCGCTGGTGTGTCACCGTGGAAGACAACATGCACTGCAGAATAGATTCTCTGACATAGAAAATCAGACTCTGTGATCATGCAGTTATTGAGTGTCAAGGAGCTTGTGCGTTATGCAAAGAAAAATAAGCTAGCTCCAGCTGAAGGAAAACTTCAGCTAAACTGCTTCAGTCAATTAATAAGCATTGATTTAAGCACATTTGGATCACCATTGAGGTCTATGTGTGGAATCCTCCCAGCAGCTCCCTCCCATTTCAACACTGAAGTTTTAGATACAGATCATGCTCTGTGTAGTTTGTGCCCTTACTTGCTCTTTAAATACCGAGACAAACTTCTTTTGGTTGAAAGCATTACAAGGGCTAATGGCCTTGAAGGAAAGGGGTAGATTGAGTGTGAAAGGCTGGAAAGGGACAGAGAGGCTGAGGTCAGGAGACATGTATACCTCTTGGAGACAGGGTGTTGGAACTGTAGGAAAGGATAGGATTGAAGTCAACCCAGTCAATACTGTTCTCAACTCTCGAGTAATGAGGGATCCTGGGTAAAACTTTGTTCAAGGGCAAACTGCAAGTGGAATATTTTCTTGGAGAAGCAGAAATTTTTCTCTCAAACACCATTTGGATGTTCTTTTATTCATTGCTGAAGCTCAGCAATTACTCTTTCTTCTGCATCTCGGGAATATATGGCAGCCCCCTTAAATAAGTAGCTAGGAATTAACAGTCTAATGGTGAATGTGTGTGGATCTGTCTGAGAAAGGAGATCTACCTCCTCATTGTTCCACGGCCCTCTTCAAAGAGCAGAACTGGAGACTTTCATGGGTTGCTTTGTAGTCTTTTGCTATAGGGAGGGGCTGGCTGGAACACGGCATCCCCCTTCTCCCAGGGCAGATAACCCTTCCCTTCTCACATCTTGCCCAACTTCTTCGTGGCAGACACATGGTGAAAGGAAGGATGGGTCTGTACTAGTTTTGGTGCAGTGGTTTTGAGGAGAAAAAGAGTTCAGATAGTTCTCCAGAGCTGAGTACCCCCCATTTAGCTAAGACGCCTGGCACATGTCTGAGTGAGTAAACCTGAAGATACCAGTCCTGATGTTCTTCTTGAAATAAGGATTTCTTCTAGTCAGTGCAGAAAGTCCACTATTTTTAGAGAGGAGGGAGAGATGTTAAGTGTAGAAGGTATCCATTTTCTGAAAGAGGATAGAGGAAATGGTGATGGACTGCTCTGTGTTATGTTCATTGTAACTTCATCAGGTTGAATAATTTTGAGTTTTTTACCATGGGTCTATAAATACTTCAATTAATAGAGAAATCAAGAGAATGTGAATGTGTATTGAATGTGAAGAAGCTAAAATAACTTACTGTTAAGCCCGGATAGACAGTGTCATGAATGTCAGTGAAACAGAAACACCTTTTCTGATGAGCTACCATATGTCTCTTTAGTGGTTGTCACTCTGGGTTGCTAAGGAACTTTGGTTATCTACATTTCTGCCTTTAACATTTGCTTTTATCCTCACACATCATATAAAGTGTTTTCCCTCTGTATTGATGCTGACCTTTCTCTTCTCCCTTATTAACAGAAGCAACAACTGTGTCACATTTATCAACTGTAAGTCTGTGGCTTCAATGCTTGAGAACTAAAATACAGAAAACCTTTAGTCCTGCTGATGCTTAATGATGTGGTCATTATGCACATTAATACAGTGGAGGAAAGTGATTTCAACAGGAATGGAGCTCTGCTTTTGTTATTAGCAGTTGTAGGGCAGGCATTTAGAAGAAATAATGTTCTAAGCACAGATAAAATAAGGTAATCAAAATTACTGAAATCACAGAAATTGGTTTCCCAAAATGATGTCAAGAGGCCTGTTTGCCCTGGTTGAGATGCCATCAGCTTTATCTGTATAATCCCAGACAGATGTCCATAATTTTTACAGTAGTAGTGGTGTTTTTTAAGAAGAAATTCAACTAAATGCCTTCCTTTCCTGGGTGTACATGGAGTATAATTTATTGATTGCTTTCTTTTGATAAAATCCCTTTTTATGTTTGGAGGCTGTTGTTCTGTTCCTTTCTTGCATTTCCTCTGGACATGAAACAAATCCAGCTCTTTCATCCTTTCCTTACAAATCATGTTTCTGAACCTTTGATCATTTCTGTTGCTCCACTCTGAACCCTTCAGTTTCTCCTCATATTTCATTAAGTGTGATTTCTCCAAGACTGGACACATTACTGCTTGTGCTCATCCCCTGCTGAGTAGAGGAATAATCACTTCCATTATCTTGTAAATGATTTTTACATCTCATGTAGCTAAAATGAATCTACCTTTTTCTTCCAACAACACAATTTTTGTTGATGCCTTTTCAGTTGGTTTATGTGTGTCTAGTATAGCTCCTGTGCCCATTCACTGTAACACTGCAGCCCAGAGGAGCCCTCCCCTTCCATTTGAGTACAGTTCATCCCCTTTTCTTCCTGCTCTGGTGTGGTATTCTGCATTTCACTACTTCACTTCCAGTTTGTTGACTTGAGATTGAGCTTGATAAATAGAAGCACTCTGAATTTTAATCCTACCCTTAAGCAAGATTAAGCTTTGGTCTGCACTCTTTAGAAGCTTATTTGCTACTCCATAATGTAAGTCAGTAACCTATAGTAGTTTTAGTAGATCTGCACCTGGCCATTCTTCTATCACATTTAAGGTGACTAATGTAAAATTTTACAGGACCCTTTTTTTTTTTTTTTTTTTTTTTTTTTTATTTGCTGTAAATTGACAGGAGGAGGCAGCATTGTTACTTTTTTTGTGGGGCCCCTCCCCTTCTCCAGACGTTTTTCATGCAGCCACCCAGGCC
>WTSP01027932.1:0-18106 GCA_025331215.1 Actenoides lindsayi | reverse complement strand
GCTCTCAGAAGGGAAATAGGAGGCAGGACTGTAGCTTAGGATCACTGAAGGTGCACGTGTCTGTGTCTATCTAAAGGGGCAGCTGTCTGTAGGTCACTCTTGAGTTGAGTGCCTGGCCAAGGCATGCACAAGGCTGGTGGGTTAAATCTTCCACTGGAGAGAATGGGACTGTCACGAGACCAGGCAGCAAGGTTTTGAGAAGTGCAAAACGCCTTTGGTCCCTCTGCTTGTGCTGCCCTATGTAGGATATGAGAGCATTAGACTTTTTGGAGCTGTAGTGCTTGCAGTGGGTTAGCTCATGATCTGACCTGAAGCCTGTGATCCCCACACTTGTAAGCCACTTTTGAAACAATCCAGGAATTCTGGATGTTTCCTTTGTAATAATTTGGCCATGTTTAATCCAGATTACACAGTGTAATACCAATCATTGTGTTCTTGCCTCTTGTATTTTAGCTGCAGACACCTGTGAAGCATTTCCTCAACAGTTATCTCTGTGGTGGGTTACCAAGCACTGCCTGTAGGGAGTCTCTGCATCAGGAGCACTCACCACCATATATACATTTTCTCCTAGCTGGAAACTTTGCTTTCAGAGACACTTCCTAGTTGAGAAACCCCAGTTGTGCAATTATCTCTCAGCAGGTGCATTTCATATTACATCAATGAGTACCTCCTTACAGAGCCTTCATCAATCTCAGTACAACAAAGATGTCTCATTGTTTTAAATGTCACAGCTTTTTTTGACTTTTTCATGTAGTAGTTGATTTTTATTGCTGCTTTTTTTTCTGTACTGAATATTTTACCAATCATTTTAGTTCTAATAGTACTTAGCCTTCTGTGCATATCTTTATCCTGTAGACTTTACAATTAACAGTCCACAAAGGAACCCAGCAACATCTTTTCATTTTCATGGTACACCACCACCTAGGTGCATTTCTACTGGCTATTTTTTGTCCTGTACCTGTGAGCTGCTAAGTGGTTTTGGTTATCACTGGAGAAATCAGTAAGATTTGTAGGGCTTCAAAAGAGGTAATAAGCACTTTGCAGGATCAGCTCTTAGGCCTTGGTTTCCTTACTGATGAATTCGCTATGACAATAATTCCTGAAGTTTCACCGTCTCTGTTAGCCTTTGTCTTGAGAATCTGAGTTGCTATTAGGGGGAGCAAAAATGAAATCAAACTATACTGCCCTGGAAATCCTTCTATAATCTTAGTGGCATAATTTTTTTACTACTTAAACTCTTTAAGTCATTTGACTTAATTAACAGACTATTTGGGTATACTTGTTCATATGATGAGGATGATACCTTAAAAAGGGGACCAAGCTCTTGAGTAATGCCTAAACTGGGAATCAAATGAGTTTTAAAGCAGAGGTAGTACAGGTGAATGAGAATAGCTTAACATGAACTCAGAGAACAATTTCCCCCCTATATTGATTAATAATTACAAAGAATAATAGTTATAGGCACAAACTTGCATGAACTTAGAAGGGCTTAGTAAAGTGCCACAGAGGAAAAATCTTTTTTCCCTTCAGAAGGCAGTAATTTAGAAGATAGTAAGTACTGCTGCATAGTTATTAAAAGAGATAGAAAGAGCCACTGCAGCTTCTCATCAACAACTTTAATCACAGCATTTGGTATATTCTGCTTGATCTTTGCTTCCCATTACAAACCACAAATGACCTCATACACTCACAAGGAAATTGAAGATGGGTCTGCATAGCCTTTAGACAACACTTTATGTTATGAAAAGGTGGAAGGAAAACATTAATGAAAAGCAGAAAATTGAAATGAAAACTAGAATTTGATGTGAGGTAGATATTTGTTACAGCCACTGTGCTTTAAGACATGTAAACTGTGGAGAGAAAATGTTAAGGGTACCTCCAGAAAAGGTCACAGTAATAACAGAAATTATATCAGCATATATAGAGTGGGTTTTTTGTAATACCACTTTGAAGAGTGGCATAATAAGTTCTTAAAAATTCAGTCTCTTTATGAACTGCTCAAATATGATAAACGTACTTTCCCAACTTTAAGAAACTATTGATTTTTATCTTTATAAACAGTATATTTATACCAGAATTTGTAGAGAATCCAATAAGCTAAAAAAAAATAAAAATGTGCCAATTAAGGTGTTACTTCATCTAAATGATAACTCACATCCCACCACATACTGTTTTATGAAGATTTCTGATCTCAGCCAAGAGATTCACAGGCAAAAGAAAAAAAACAAAGACTGATAAGTCTGGGAGCTAGAAAAGTTCAGTACACATTTCCATGCTCTGGAGAGTGTAACATTTGTAACATGTTACAAATCCTAAAACTTTCAAATTAGTACTAGCCAGGAAGTAGAGATATTTGTTATGGGAAGATGTTCTTTCTTTTTCAATAGAAATGCTGAAATCTGAATTGTGTTGGGTTTTTTCCCACTTTTTAAACTGCTACTATTTGCATCATCTCAGACTGTCAGGAACCACATATTATAGCATTTGGATCATCCACAACTGGGTTCCACTTACCAAGGAAAAAAGAAAGGCAATATAACTCATGTCAAATATCATCACTTTGTGTGCACATCAGGTCTTTTCAAAGAACAAAAATTTACAATTCATGTTCTTTAAGAAATTTTAGAAAAAAATTATTCTCATTTAGAAAGAAAATTAGAGGCTTTGCTTCTCAAGAGAAATAAATTCTAAGGAGAAATAATTTATTAAAAAAAAAAATAAAAATGAAATAGTTCAGTATGATTTTTTTCCCAAGCATTTCAGCAGCCTTTACTCTTGGGAGCTCTCCTGGGAGTGTCCTGGGAGATGATGGCAAACTGGGGACTTGCCAGGTGTGTGGTGGCTAACCCCGAAGCTCCTCATTCTGGACATGGAGCCCAGAACCTCTATGGGCACCAACTCCACCTAAGGTCCATGGCAGGGAAGGAGATTTGAGAAAAGAAAAAATAAAAACCTAACTTGGGAAAAACTTCAAGATGTTATGCCTTGAGTGAGCCAGCTGCACTGTTGTCTTCTCAAGATGAGAAGATGCCTGCAAGCTGGCTGAGTGAAGAATAGGTCTCTTCCCTGAGAAGTTTATAATAGATTTTTTCCTTTTGGATAACAACTGTCCCAGACACAAGCCAAAACTTCCAAATCACTGGATTTTGCTGTTGTTACGTGGTTAATTCAGTGACAAATAATGGGAAATATTGGTCCTTCGGGGAATGGACAGATTTCTGTGCTTCCATAGTACTTAGTCATTTGCTTTAGAAAATTTAAAAATATCTGGTTTATAGAATTTAAAGAAGCCAAGCTGTTGCATCAGCTGGCTTCAACCAGGAGTCCATGCACAAACCTCACAATTAATAGTATTCACATATGTGATTTGTTCATGTGTACTCTTGTTCATGCTTATTGACTCTCCAGAAACCACTAGCATATATCAGCTGCTGTGCCGAAGCAGTTGCAATCTCCAGATAACTAAGGGAACAACCTAGCAACCAAACACAGTTTAATACTACTGCACTGAGCCAAAAATCCTCCAAAGAGCTTTAGACACACACTGGTATCTAATCTGGTTTTTTACCACTTAAATTGTTAATGGCAACTATTAGACCAGTGCAACGCTGCTCTTCTTAATTGTGTTATGTCAGCTAAGTATTCAATTTGCACCTTTCAAAAATGCCATAGATTTGTTCCTTGTTTGGCAGAATATAAATCTTCTTTCCAGTAATTATTTAATCATTCCAGTAATTCACAGAATCACAGAATGGTTGAGGTTGGAAAGGACCTCTGAAGGTTGTCTGGTGCAACACCTTTGCTGAAGTAGGGCCACCTAAAGCAAGCTGCCCAGGAACATGTCCAGAAAATATAAATGGGAGCAAATATATTTTAAAAGGCATATGAGAGATGCTTAGATATATAAGAGTTTCTATTATTATCCTGACAGAAACATAGGAAATGTGTAGAAATAATCTGCAAAAGCATTCAGGAAAGCATAGTTTAGTTTAAAGCAGGCTTTTGCATTTAGTCAGCTGGCTACCACTGGGAGGGAGTCAAAGGATTAATTTTCCTTTGAAACCTAAACCCTCTCTCTGACATCCCGTCACAGTATTAATATGTTAACCTGGAGCACATTTGACTTCCTACAATTCTTCTACCATCTGTGTGGACAGTGATTCTGATACGATATAAATATTGAAGTAGTTGCACAGGAGAAGATCATCCTAACAAGTGGTGCCAAGCGAAGGGAAGTGAGGGCAGACTACAGCAGATCCTTTGGCACTTCAGGTTACTGTCTCAGAAAGGACAAGGCTTTTACTAGATATGTATGAGAATTAGGGAGACAAAGGAGATAGACAGTCCAGCTTTACTTCACATTCCCAATTAACTAGAGCAAAGAAGACATGTCCCTGAATTTACCCTTTTCCCAAGTGTTTCCTTCTGAAGATCAGTGTGTTTGTAATTCTAGGCTAATTCTGCTCCAGACTAACATAAGTTCATGAACTCTGTCCCCTTCTTACTTTACTGAAACTAATACCCTTTTCATTTCCAGGGTGCTATTTGCTAGGAATGGCCAGGTGTCATTTAAAAATTGTGGGAACAAAACTCTTCCTAGGTCCCCTAACTCCGTAGGAAGTTATTACCTTAATTTCCCACTTGCACTTTTGAAGAGGGATTTTTTTGTCCCTTTTAATCAATATTTTCCAATCAGTGCAAAACTTTCTCCAAGCAGCCGTATCTGTTGTCCACGTGCAATGCCCATGGTATGTAATGAATGCTTTCAGTTGATTATAATCTTTAGAGTTTGCATGATTTAAATCATGCTTCACAGCTTGGTTAAACAGTATTGTAAAGAAAAGACCCAGTTCCCCAACAGTAATCCCCTGTCCACTCCCAAATAGAGGACTTCTTCCTGCCTCTTCTTAAATGTTGCATGTGTGACTGTGATAGTGGTGAGTAAGAGATCTATAAATGAGTTCTGGCAAGGAGTAAACATCATGTGGTCGTTCACTTTGGAAGCTTGTTGAGTGGGAGGCATTTACTGAACCTTGGTGCACTTGTTATAATCACTGATTTTCTATGAAGTGCTAATAAGATATGTCTATTTTCTCCTTTGTAAAGTTACTTCTTATAAAACAGCCTGCTTTAACAGAATCTTCGTGTTAAATATATGAGGCTGGAAATGGTTCAAATCAAGACAAATTTTATTTAGCCCTCAGGTGATTCATGTGTTGTATAATGCTAGCACGGAATATGGTCATTGTATTGCATATACAGAGATACAGCCAAAATCTGGATTCATCTTCTTTCAGCTAACATGTTGTATGAGAAGAGAAAATACTGACAACTGGCATTACTGGTGCTTTTTCTTTAAGTAAATCTCTTATCTGCTTGCTCATAACCAGTCTGGGCATATCTTCTGGAGATAAAAGGGAGATGCAACATGAAAAACTGTCATTTTGAAGAAGAAAAAAAGGTGAAATTTCAAAATTCATTAATTTATTTTAGTTTTGAAGTTGCATCTATATTGAAATAAAAATAGCCATTGCTTTTTCCTGTGGTTAGAAAACTTGGGGACCCAGTCTTTTTTTGTCGCAGAAGCTAACACTGGCATCACACGAACTGCAATCACAGCCCTGCAGATTCTCAGACAGGGAACAGAGAAAGTCTTGAGGGCTGAAAAAACCCTCTAATTCCATGATTCAAAAAAGCTCATAAGCATTTGCTCATGTCCATCCTTAATCATGACAACATTTAAGCATTTGCAGTCAAGTACATCCTTTTCTGTTTTCTTTAAAAGGGCAGAGTGTTGTTCAGTATAATAAGGTTGATTGGAGTGGCAAGGGAGGCTCTGGTAGATAAGCTGCAGCAGCTGAAAGAATAACCAGGGAACATAACTGTGAGGATTATTAATGTACCATAAGCAACCTATTTTTGAGTTTACAGACTCCCATTGATAACTGGAGGAGTTTGAGCTCTAAAAATAACATGCCTTTGGGAGCTGGGAGAGAGAGAATTGGAGCTGGCTGGAGGGAGGTCTGAGTGGATTGGAGCATCACAGGGAGATAATAGAGGGTCCACTGACTGCAAAGGGAGTTCAGGTAGCAATTATAAGCAACCAGAGAGCAGAGAGTGCACCTGAGTGAAGGACAATATTATTAGCAGGTGTTAAAATAGCACTAGTTGCAAGCAGTGTGCTTTAGACAAAATTTGAGAACAGTGGGCTTGATTTTCCTCAGCACCTGAGCACTTCCTCATCATGGCAATTTGATTGCTCCTGCATTTGGATGGCAAGTGGCAGGGTTCTTGGGTGCTACTGTATTCTTTTTTTTTCTCCTTCTGCTAATTAACTAGTCTTGTAGGTGCATTGCCTCCTAGAAGACTGGATTTTGTTTGACTAGAACTGCTATGTCTCCGTTGTGACTGGGAGAACTGGAGACAGCAGATCTTTTCTCTGGTCTACTACCTAGTGAGAGTCCTGTGCCATGGGAGGGGGAAGGAAAGAGGCGCTTGCTTGGCTGGATTGGATATGATGCCAGTTGGGACCTTTCAGCCTTGTGATCATAAAGGTATTAAGTGATATTAATATTGATTCCCATGGGAGTTAGATGTCAAAGGTCTGGGATCTATGAGAAAACAAAGGGATGACAAAGGAGTATTTGAAGAAATAGAGCATATGGTTAAAATCCCAATAACCAGATTACTTTGATTATTAGCAACACAGTAACACAGTATATAACCTCTTGTTGTTTTAGTTTGAAAACTCATTGGCAGTTGCACAGCAAAGCAGGGGCAAGCAAGGACCTTGCAGATGGCCCACAAGTCTGTGCTGGCCCTTATGAGTGGAGGACAGCTCTTCACAGAATCATAGACTGACTGAAGCTTGAGAGCACCTCTGGAGACTGTACAGTCCAAGCCCCTGCTCAGGACAAGGTCATTGCTCAGGGTAGTGTCCAGTTGAGTTCTGAGTACCTCCAAGAATGGGGACTCCACAACATCTCTGGGCAGACTATGCCAGTGTTTGACCACCCTGACAGTAAAAGAAGTTTTGCTTCTTCTTTAGATGAAATTCCCTGCTCAATTTGTGCTTGTTGTCTCCTGTCGCTGCACACCACTAGGGAAAGTCTGGCTCCATCTTCCCTTATCACCAAGCTCCCTGGGGGCTTGGTGTACACAGCACAGAATGGCAGGTATTAGGAGCTCACAAAATAAGGAATGGTTAAGCTACTTGGAGAAGATAATCATGGAGCTCCCACACTGGGCAGATGTCTCCTCTAGGACGACACCTGCAGGAAACAGAGCCTTACCTTCTAAAATGCCGAATCTTCTAGAAAGGTATAAAAAGTATCATATAGTCCTAGAAACCAGAAAGCTAAATTACAACAGTCCTTCATGCCACAAACTGGCCCACAAAGCATTTGGAGGCAGAGCCTGACGCTAGCCTCTTTCAGCAGAAGGCTCAGAAAACACTTGTGACGCTGAGGACCACATTATGTTCAGATGTGCTGCTGCACTCTGCATACTCTCTCTTCTAATCCTGGGCTTCAGTGCTTGAGTTTAATCACAGCCAACAATGTTTTATCCACCCACCACTGGAAAACAGTCACCTTGTGATACTCAGGAACAGGCACAGAACAGTTTTAAAGAGAAAGGAGAACACTCGGCTGAAACACATGGAGAATGTGTGTAGGCAGGCGGTAATTATAGAGGACAGGATTACATGTGTGTGCATATCCCAGGGAGACATCAAATATAGCCTTAAAGTTGGATTTTGTTTTTGAAACCAGAAAGATAAGTGCCTAAAATTACCCGATTGGAAGAAAATTTCAGCTGAAACGGAACAGTACATTGCCTTACTGAAGCAGGCTATGAGATGATTATGTTGTTTGATTGCTAGTGGCCACAGAGCATGTTGGTAGTACTATTTGTGGTTTTATGACCTCCTTCCAGTGGACAAGGTCACCCCCTCCCTTTTTTTTTAAGTCAAGTTAGTTAACTTTTGACTTCTTTATTCAAAGCCTCCAACACTTCCCAGCAGTTAGCATAAGCCATGCAGGGGTTGTCTTAATAGCACCTCTTTTCTCCAAGGAAGTGTTTCCTCTGAAAGCTAAGCAATTCCAGCCTTTTGAATGTCCCTCCAATATTTGTTCAAATGTGTACAGCCTACACACATTCAGGAGCACAGCAAAACCCCACTTTCTGTAACACATGAAATACAGAAGGTTGTCTTTTTTTTCTCTCTGTCCTGTGGCTTTTTTTCTACCTTCTAAACATTTGTTAAATGAGTTCAAATAAATTTGCCAATAATACAGATATTCCTCTACCTCAAATACTTACATCCTAGCTGATTAAACATATATGTTTAGCATTAAACATACAAGCTGAGAAAGTTAGTGTCTTGAACTTTTAAAAGTGAATTGGTAAACCTGTTTTCCTCAGTACTGAACTGTCTGGAACCACTGATACCAACAGCAACCACTGGTATCTCTTAACTTCAAAAAGAACAGGAATAGACCCTATGCTAGGCTTCAAATTAGCTGTGACTATGCAGGAAAGAGTCACTGTAAACAAGTCAATGGAAATTGCTCATCATTTACCCCCCCCCCTTATATAAGTAAATAAATTAACTGCAGTGAGATTTATGCAAGCAGCACAGAAAATGCCATGTCTAGAATACTGTCTTCAGTGCTGCTCAGTCATGAAAAGTAAAGCAGAAATAGGGGAGGAGTGGAGTTGTGACAAAAATAGTTACAGTAGCAGACACATTACCAAAAGAGAAGCTGAAAATCCCTGGGAGTGTTCAGTTTGGACAGGAGGCAAAGAAAGAGACCCAATACCAGTGAGGACTCTAATGGGCAGAACAGAGAAAGCAAGAGAAGAGGGTTATCAAAGCAGATGAAAAAATACCCTGAACATATACATATAAATATATGTAGATGTACATATATGTAAATATGTATGTATGTAAATATATGTATATACCAGTAAATTGCCTATACTGGAAAAATAAAATACTGTTTTGATTTTTATCCAGATGATGTGTCCCTACTACCTGCAGTGTGGCCATGCTGCTGTACCGTACGGCAGGATTTGCCTCCTGTGCCTGCTGAAGCAATGCCAGGGCTCCCCTGGGGATGAGTCCCAGGGTCCCTGTAGAACTGAACCCTGCTCACCTGAGGGCAGGAGCAGCCCAGGAGCCCCTGTGCTTTGCCTGCAAAAATGCTAGGCTTTTAAAGCCTGAGCTCTTAACAGAGTCACGAAGTTTCATCAGACAGAGATTTGGAGTGTGGGAGGAAAAAGCTAGTGGATCAAAAAGATTTGTTTCACACCCACTCTGTATTCCCCAAGCTTGAGTGTAAACAAGTACACTCAGTGAAAGCAAAATTGTAGGTGCAGGGAATATACTCCCCCTCGCAACTTACAGATACTTTTCTGCATGCTCCCAAAATACCTAAGTGCACTGATAAATGATTAATTTCTGGTCTTGTATTTGTCATGCAGGTCTGACAAGAGAAACTGAATGGATCCCAATGAATGGAGATAATTTGAAATATTTTATATATTTGTATGAAGACTATGAACTTACTAACTCCTCGGCAGTCCATAGGAAGCAGTTTCTTTGTACATTTATATCAACATTTTCATTGTCTATTTTCTTTAACATAGGAAAGTACTTCTGAAATACAACAGAACACAACACCTGGCAATGAATGTGCATATATTCAGGAATGAATTTGACCTGAGAATGGGGAATACTGTAATTTGAAGTTTGAGCAAAAGTAGAATAAATACTTAAAAATATACATATGTGTATATATATATATTTGCAATTAATTTGGTTTCTTTCCTTTTGGAAAAAAATTGGTATGGACAGAAGAGTTTTAAAATTGTTTGGCAAAGTGCAGAATAAATGAGGAATGTAATGTCTAATTTCCTATTGTGTACTCCTGGTCACAGAACAGGAATCGTGTATCGTGTAAAAAAGGAAATAAAAATATTAAAAGGCATAGTCTTTCTGGTAAATTAGCTAAATCCTTATTTTGGTGCAGAGCCAAAGTATTTCTTTTTCTTGAGAATCTAAAATGCACTGATGTTCTGACATGCATCACCTTTACTCCATGCAATGAAAACAGGAGATGTGAGCTAGCTGACAGAAAACCTGAAACCTTTATTCAAACAAACAGGTCATCCACCCTTGATGGAACATGCTCCTTGATATAGGTTGAAGGATCACTATCTTCAAAAGCCCAGATAAAAAGGGGACATTGAAACACTGATGCTGAGCAAAAATCAAGTATGATCGCACTTTTACATGCGATGATTGATACTTGACACTTTTTTATATGGACTGTACATAAATGAAGACTGTTTGATGCATATTCTATTTTTGGAAATGAGATCTTATTGTCAGAGAAATTTAATACGCTGTGTCTCCTTGGTCTCTCTTGTGTTATTTACTGTGAAGGGATAAGAGGAGCTGTTTTGTAATAATACTCTACTGTTGATTGAAACTATTCTACTTGCTCTGAAACTCTCTGCTTGGCTCTTCTTTATTCAATTAAAATAATTATTCTGGTTAGAAAACAAATTTCAAGATGAATCTCCCTGACAATGGCATCTATTTAATTCTTGTTTGCTCCATCAGACAACACAAAAGCTAACTGGCAATATTTTTGTATTTTAAGTTATTACATAGATTTGCATGGCTTTGCACAGGAAATTAGAAAGAAACCCTACTCACTGCAGCTCAATTAAAAGGACATTCTTGTATTTGTTTCCTTCAATATGCAATACCGATATTGCTTACTATACCATTTCATCCTTATACACTCATGGCTCATTTCCTTTAATGCATTCCTTGGAGCTGAACATCCCCAAAAGACAGGTTGAAAGTGTCAAGAGGCGGAATGCATCAGGAGCACCTTTCATTTACATACCGACAAGATTAACATGTCTATTCAATTGAAAATGAACAATTTTCCCCCACACTGCATTACCAGTCACTGATATTGGACTGCAATGTTCCTGACAGTATGGAAGTGATAAAAAGAGGAGAAAACAAACAATCCCTTGAGCCTAAAGCATGTTGAAGACAGTATGAGTCAGGGCCTCTGCTTTTATTATTCTTTACTCACTTCAAAAATACTAATTTCAGAGAACTGCAGGAAAGTAAAGCCACATTTTTTTTTCTCCTCCTTTTACAGTTAAACTTCATAGTGGAACTTTCAGGGAATAGGGAAAGCTGGGACCACATCCCAGTCATCATGTCTGAATGTGTAAGTGAAATAAAAAAAAAAATCCCCATCCCTGACCCAGATGTCTGCTTCTTTTGCCAGATTCCAACTCCTTGCTCCCAAATGGAGGGGTACCACTAGTGGCCACCGAAACATCTTCATGGAGAGGAGGCACTAGGCAGAGGCAAAAAATATTTATTGTCAGCTTCATTTTTACCTTAAATGAAATTTCAAAATATATATAATTTTAAACCATTTCGAACCTGACAGCTAGAGGGTGGGGGGATCAGTGAGGACCCTGAATCAGATCTTAGCACTACAAGGAATCTTTCTGAAAGTATAATGTTAACAAATAAATGCTAGAAAAAAAAAGGCTATGAAGGCTCTCTGTATCTAAGCTAGAAACTGTTAACAGCTGTTCTGAACTAGCGTGTGATAGTGATGTAACTTTTCATCTAAGTCTTAGGAAGGGGTCTGACTGTACAGCACACATAGACCAGGGAAAGATCCCCCAAGCAACTCTGCAGTCTATGACTTCTGGCACAGAAAATTTTGCCTCATGAATATTAGATTTTGGCACAAATTTAGGAAAAGTTTGAAGTCTCACAATGAAGCACAGAAATACATCATAACAGATCATGCTAAAAGCATGCCTATTTCATGTAGTTACATGGCAGCCTTTGTCAATATGAGCCAAACTTGCTAACAGCTACATACTAACACCTCGCTAATGAGATGATACATGACCAGCCCTAGGCAGTGAAACCAGAGGAATGGTTGCAGCAAAATGAACAGTTATCAAAACTGAACCGCAGAGAGATAAACTCCCCTTGACCCTACAACTCCTAAACTGCTTAATGAGGAACTCATGAAATAAAGCAAAATAGCTGGATTTCAATGTCATCCCTATGCTCTGGTCTCCATATGGTGCTGCTGTGACAGAAAATCAAAGGTATAGTATTGCCCTGGTGTTACTAAGTTCTGTGCATGTGAGGTGGAGGAATAGTTATTGGGTTGGGGGTTTTTTCTGAGAGAGACTTCTTTAATCTAGTTAGATTTTTCTGAAAAAAATGCTCAACAATGCGATGGAGACATATTCTGTTAGAAAAACAGAAATAGTTGTCGTACTGTGCCCATGGCAAAGGATTTAGTCTAATGAGACACCAAGACTGACCCATTCAAAGAGTGACTTTTGTCATCCACTGGACAAAAATGTGCTCTAATGATTTCTCTGATCATCTGCATGGAAAAATCCAAAACCATTTAACTTAGGGGTAAACATAAAAGTAGAGGTAAAATAATAATTACTGACAACTCTTGGTGAGTTTGAGTGTATTTCAGTTGATTACTCTGGTTTAACCACTGTCAGTTAAAAGATTATAATGCTTCTGCATTTCTAAGACGAATAGTGTTACTTGCCTTAAATGTCTGGAGGCTTGGTTTTATGCCTAACTTGAATTATAAAACTAAAGCAGCAGTTTTGTGTTTTCTCTGATGGTGTAAGCTATTGTTCTTAGTAGTAAAAGCGAGGCCCCACTGTACTACTTTACTTACTGTATCAGCAAAACATCTGTAGCTACATGCAACTGTGTTCATGGATGTGAATTCCCAAAATCAAAGTCTTGAGACGCAGACCATTGAGTTCAGTGGCATCTTACCAGGACTGTGCTCAGTGCAATCACAAGGGTGATAAAGAAGGCTCTTTTGTTTTTCTCTTGTTCCATGCAGTCTGTAAATTTTTTATGGGAAGATGTAATAAAAATCCGGCACTTTGGCCATTTTGTATTATAAAAAATTGATGTTGAGTGAAGAGAATCAGAGAAGGCTGTCCAAGGAAAATAGTTGTATTTTTCTTGGTAATAGCTTTAAGGCAAGAATGTTGAAACAATTTTCTTTTCCCCCCATGACTAAGTCCTGGTTTCTCTAAAGTGTGCACATTTAATTTGAATGAGTTTTTGCTTTGTAAGCAAAGCAGATTAAGTGATGTGCTTGGAAAAAAAAAATCCTAACTTTGGTATATGAGCTGCCTAGTACTGATGGTGTATGAATAATTACAAAGGAAACTCCCCCTAAAGCCAGTTTTTCATCCCTCAGAAAGTGCTGCAGCTTTGCTCCTTACTTTATGCCCCAAGATAATACTTCTCTAGAGACAAAAGTCTAAGGGTTAGATATAAGATCAGTCAAACTTGATAAAATCCAGTTTCCCTGTGTCTTTGGAAGCTGCCTAAACCCATTTATAAAATAAGCACATCTGTTCATATGTTATGCTCACTTCCCACTACTTTACTTTGCAGTTAACTATGAAGTAGATGTTTTCAAAGACATCCTACAGAAGACTGGTGACTAACTGCAATGGCAATAGCAAAGTGCAGTAGCAAAGTGACATTACTGTGGGCCTGATACGAAATCTGGGTTTCATATGTACCAGTGTTTGGTAAATCCCGTCTGGTAACTAATTAAATTTGATTTTGTCTGGAAGTCGTACTGTGAAAACTGACCTAATCCTTTGCTTTATTTTTAGTGAAACTGGAATTAGATTTGTCTTTCTTACAGCTGATGCCTGCTTAACAATTGTTTGGGTTTTTTTTACAGGTACTGCAATACTTTCTATTGAGGGTATTCATCTAATACAGTTGTTCTTCATATTCGTCGAATACTTATGACTTTCCTAGCTGATCATTTGCAGGATCAGAATGGGTCTTAACAGATCTCCCTTTCATCAGGAGGCTGATAATCCAAGCCTTAAGATGAGCAGAAATGCAGAAGTCAGCATTCAGCTCAACTGGACATTGTAACGACACAACACATAGTATTTGTCCTTCGTAGGACAAAACATGGTGTTGACCATGTGAGGCAAGTTTGGACACAAGGGGCAGGATTCACATGCCTGATTGGATATGAGGAGAACCCATATGAGTAGATGGACTCATCAAGTGCAGGGGATTAATGCAAGTGGGGTGATTCTATGACTCACAGAGACTGAGATGGGGAAGGTGGGTGTGAGAGGCAGAAAAGGGCATAGGTGTAGCTTTCTGCTTTGAGAAACAAGCCAGGAAGCAAGAATGATTTCAGAGCTACCAAGATCCCTTCTGTCATACCACTTCTTTACTTCTGCTCAAATTTTCTAACAGGTAGCTCAGCAGGGACACCAGAGCAGGTCCAGGAGGCTGCAGAAAGATATGTGCTGGGCTGACACACGACAGATGACTGCTTAGAGGAATGCCAAAGACCTGAGGTGAAATATCAAGGCCCTTTGAATCCTTACTGTAACTGAACTCAGGAAAACCATGTTGCTCCTTGCTCCCAACCAATAGTCCTGGTATGTGCTGCAGTGTTGATTTGGACATGCAGTTTGAGCGATGGAAGCTGGAGGGGTTGAATAATCAGGGCTCTACTTCTCAGTGTTGCTGGTTGCCATCAGAGTTGCTGCCCAGGCTGGACTTGGCCTGGTGGCTGCATCTAGAATTTGGAAGGTCAGGAGAATATCCAGTTCTGTGCTTTCCACCAGAAACTAGCACAAATTCTTAACCGTCGTATTGCACAGTCAAGTAGCAAACGCACAAACACAAGATATCAGTAAAGCACTCTGCCCTGTGAAGACACATAGAGCACTCCTTCTCCCTTTTTCCATGACAGCCACATGTCACTGGAGCTGAGGTATGGTTTACCAGCCCTCTAGCTTTCACAATGTTCTCAGCGCTTCTCGCATACTTACTGCATGCACATCCGTGCACTCATCCTCCATTTTTATTGCTGAAGGTTACTGAGGATAAATGAAAGCCTCCAATGCCACTTTCTGTGGCCAGTTTAGATCTTTCAGATAATCTCCCATGAGGTCACCCACCCCTTCTAAATGTCATGCACGCATGTGATCTGAAGGCCTTCACAGGCTGTCCTTACGCCTGAATGACATCCCAGTCACTCAGGCACTAATGCCTCCAAATAAGGCCACATCTTAATTCCTTGCTTTGCCTGTTTCCCCAATAAAATGCCACTGACCATCTTTGCACTGAGACTGGCAAGTGGGGCAATGTGATGGGGGAGAGCTTTGCAGAGAGCAAGGAAATGACACTGGATAGCACCACACAGTTGAGCAAATTCAGTCAGCATCAAATTTGTGTAGTTGTTGTGACACAAATGGGACATCTGGGCTCTTCCCTAGCCCCTGAGAGAAGAACGTGCACTGCCTATGCCATGTGTCTAACAAATCATGTTACTGTCCTATAATCAAGGTCCAGGTCATCTGCTGATGTAGTGGGGTACCATGTCATCCATATTGCTGAAGCTATGCTGGTCTGCACTAGCAGTCACTTTTGCCTTCAGCCTCAGAGAATCAGGGAGAGAGAGTGACACTCAGAAGAGCGTAGGCTTCAAGGGAGTAAAAAAGATGAACAGCATCCTTCACCCTGTGGGAGGGTGAACTTAATTTCCTGAATTGGTAGTTCACGTATAAAGCCCACGGCCCACCAGCGCTCATCTGGTAAAGGGCCCCAGCCTATCATGGGCTCTGGAGGAGCCTGGGGAAGAGTGTCATTCAGGAAGGTGTCAGGTGGAACCACAGCTTCCCAAACCCACCCACAGGGGTGGTGACAGGCCAGGGCAGCAGGGAAGAAGTAACTACGGGCGTCTCCTTCCATCTTCTCCCCCCCAGCAGGAGCTGGGCTCTGCCACCCTGGTTTCTTCAATGGTCACCCGCATCCAGCCTGCTTGATCAAGACTTCCTGCCCTGTTGTCCTACAGGGAGCTCCTCCCATCCATGGTGTTGCAGCCCAGGTGCCCAGGATTTCTAGTCCTTCCCCACAAAGCAAAGACTATCTCAGCCCTCCAAGAGCTTCTTTAGTTTGGCTGTTTTCCACTGCAAGGTCATCTAGTCTGCTTGAGCAGCAAGTAAACCAGCACACTGGGGAGGTGATTTTACATTGTAAGATGGCACAATTATTTCAGGAAACACGTGTATGTCGATGCGGAGTCATTATTCTTCCAGAATTTGGCTCATTGTGTCCCAGCATGCACAATGGTGTTGCATTGCTCAGAAAAACTTTACCAAGAGCAGTGTCCAACTCCTATTTCTCCTGCACTTATATTGGCTTGCTGTGGGACAGGATAAATTAGATAGAAGAAACATGGCTGGTTTTAGATTCTTGCTTATGGATTCTTTTGACTTACTGATATTTTACACACCTTGCTCCTTCTCATCAAGGAAAAATAAAAAAAGTGACATCCAGAAATGCAAATTCCTAATATGCAGAACTATTTCTACTCTACCAATTTTATCTAAGATAGAAAGCTGCCTACTTCAGTTATCTTTATATGAGGCAGGGGGAAAAAATGAAAAAAAAAGGAAAAAATAACTCTGACATCAGGGGTGGTGGAGTTAATTTCTGTACTACTCCAGTCAGTTGTCAAAAATGTGTTCTTTGCAGATTGATCACGTCAGAAGTGCTCAAGTTGTGACATCTCTGGGGAGCAGCTTTTAAAAAAGCAGTGATGTTGGGCAATGACCTTCCAATGGCTCTTCATGTGAAGAAAGGCAGTGCTTTCAGGAAGACACTTTGCATGACCTTTGTTGTATACATTTTCATCTTACTGATATGCTCAGTAAATTTTCCAAACAGAGCAATTATAGTGTCTCCAAAGTATCACACATCAGCATGTGTCCCAAGCTTTTTCCTGTTTAAGGTTTTTGTTTTTCATAGAAGCGTCCCTAATTAGAACATCACTTGTGTGAACCGCTAAAGCCTGATAAGACATATGCCTCATAGTTCAGAGGACTTTATGACTGAAGGTTTATTACAAGCAGAAGATCCTAGCGTAGAGTCCTCAGAGGGATTCAAAAGACCATCTAATCCATCTCCATGCCTCCAAGCCCAAGCAGCTATATTTGCCTAATTCTAGGCAGATTTGTAGGGACTATATTCTTTACAGCACACTTTAAAGACCCATCTGTGATAGCAACCCTACAACCTCCCTAGGCAACCTATCCTAGCATTTTGTTATCTTTACCGTTAGAAAGTGTTTCCTAATTTAAGGCTGATACTATTGGCCGGCATAAACGTAACATATATGTGTGACATTACATGTGATGCCTGTGTAGGGAACTTACAACATTGAGTAGAGCAATCAAATTAGAAAATTATATCAATCCTATCAATTTCCTTCCTAGGGAATTTCCATCTTTATAGTTCCCAAAGCATGATTAATGTGCATGTAAGGGGGTCTCAAGTTCTGACCTCGGTCTCTTGTGATTATTCTAGGTCAGATGACATAAATAATGATTCTTAAAAGAAAGTAAGCTGGTTCTTGCTGAACTCAAGCAGAAGGTAAAGAATTCTGGTCAGAAGAAGAACTAGTAGCTCCCCGTCATGTGAAGCTTCATCTTCTTTAATGCCTATGTATACCAAAACCAAAAAGATGGGAGAAAAGGAAGAGGAGAAATGATTAAAAGTTTAAAAGTCAAACCCCAAACCACTGAACCAGTCAGAGGGTATAGCTTAGCACACAGTGTATTGGCTTCACAGCTTAAGTAGCTCAGACAAGTATGCAGGTGATTGATGTAATTAAAAATTATGTAATTCAAATGAAAAGGGTCAGCATGAAAAGAGTTAGGGCACAAAATCTGATAATAGGTTCCCCAGCAATTCTTCTGACTTGGATTTTTGATCATGATGAAATGAAATGTAGGCATAAGGAATAACTATCAGAGAGCATTTCTTGTCTGAATAGTCTTAGGAAGTTGAGATGAGGCTAGTAGCTAAGATGAGCTGAAGCTTTTTGTCGCTGTTTATACGGGGAGCAGAGAGATGCAGCAACACATAAATTCAGCAAGAGAAGGCAAAAGAAGCAACTTTATTAATTTATAACCCCATTTTATATACCCTAGCCCCATA